>CAUYRH010029541.1:0-96879 GCA_963574655.1 Perodicticus potto
TTGTTGCTATTGCCATGACGGTCTTCCTCATAAAGTCTTTCCCCAGGCCAATATCTTCCAATGTTTTTCCAATTCTTTCTTTGAGGATTTTCATCCTCTCGTGCCTTAAACTTAAATCCTTTATCCATCTCGAATCAGTCTTTGTAAGGGGAGACAGGTGCACATCCAGTTTCAGTTTTTTACATAGGGATATCCAATTTTCCCAGCACCATTTATTGAATATGGAGTCTTTCGCCCAGGGAACACTCTTGTTTTGTTTATCGAAGATTAGACAGCTATAAGTTGTTGGTTTCATTTCCAGGTTTTCTATACGATTCCAAGTATCTATGTCCCTATTTTTGTGCCAGTACCATGCTGTCTTGACCACTATGGCCATATAATACAGCCATATTTTTTTAGATTACAAAAAAAATTCAAATCTATGACCACTATGGCCATATAATACAGCCAAATTTTTTTAGATTACAAAAAAAATTCAAATCAATTTTTGTAGATTTGAGAACTAAATGCAGGAATTCTACAAAGTCATCAAAAGGACAGTGACAAGCAGACGCTGTGAGTGTCCTGCTCATGAGCCTCAAGGGACCAGACAGCATGGGAGGGGGCGGGGGGGGGACGGAGAGGAGAGGCGTTCTCCCGAGACGCCACCCCCAGAGCTGGGGCGGGAGGAAGAGTGGTGGAGAGGCTGCAGACCCGGGAGCTGGAGGAGGCACAGCTGTGGCTGTGCAGTGTGGCCCAGGGCAAGCCACTTATTTTCTCCTCTGAAGAGACAGGAACCCCTGCTGCCCTGTCCCCTCCAAGGTACCATACCCCAGGGTCCAATAACACAAGTGTCAAAGGCACCATCCAGGATGTCAGGGCATGCCTTTGTCACTGACACGGTGGCCATGGGTGAGGCGCTTAACCTTTCTTAGCTTTATCTGGCTAATCATAAAATAGAAATATTAACATAGCCCCAGGAAAAGTTCTTTTTGAACAAGAGTTGATAGAAAAACATGAGGCTTTGTGGTTTCTGGGGCAAAGACTCAACTCTGCTGATGTAGCACAAAAGCAGCCACAGATGAGAATAACAGAATGGGCATGGCTGCGGTTCAATAAAACCTTATTAACACAACAGGTGAGACCAGATTTGGCCCATGGGCCATAGTTGCAAGCCCCTGTTTCTGAAGGTCAAGTAAGAAAATGCTCTTCCTTGTTTTGATCAGTAACACGGGCTTTACGTCAGTATAATGCCCATGCAGTCCGCACACAGTAACGCTTACTCAGGGCAGTTCTTTATTAGTACTAAGGGCAGTTCCTTATTAGTACTAATGCCACAAACTATGCATTCGAATATGGTTTTGTAAGTTTTAAGTACTGTCTACCCACGTTTGCCACACCTTCCAAGCAAAACATCAGCCCACGGACCACTCTCAGCTTTGCCTCAAAGAAAAAACACTGTCATGAATTTGTGCTATTTTGGACATCTATTATGTGCCAGGCCCTGTGTTGGTGTGGTAGTGAGAACCACGTGGGATTCCTTCTTCTTTAGGTCACTGCTGTCCAGCACAATTTTCTGTGATGATGGAAATGGTTTTTATATTTGCCATTCAGTACAACGGCCACTAGCCACATGTGGCTAGTGAGTGCTTGAAATGTGGTAGTGAACCAAACTGAATCAGGTGTGATTTAAGTTCAGTTTCGATTCTGCATGTGGCTCATGGCTACCATATTAGACAGTCCTGCTTCCAACGTCCTTGACCCTGGAGGAAGCTGTCATGGTGGAGCAGTAAGAGACCAGTAAGTCACGCCCTGAGCAGAGCCGTGTTTAGTGCAGGAGAGAGGAGGGCTGGGGGGAGAGGGCAGGGCCCTGGGCTTCTGAACTGGGCTCAATCAATTTTACAGGAAGAAAGATGCAGGCAGTTAAGCGACTTTGACTTTGTGACTCAGGATTCCTGAGCTAGTCAGTGTCACCCTGACTTCCTGCTTGCCAGTGAATTCATTAGTAGGGGAGCACTGTAGTATTCACAGTCTGCGAGGCACTGGGGTCCAGTGCACTGAAACCTTCCAGGAGAAAAGACACTGCTGGTTGATCTTAGTAGAAAAGAAAAGTGTGTACTGGCCCTCAGGGCATGTGCTGTGGAATAGCCAGGCGTTTCAAGGTGCCCTGTCTGGTGAGAATGATGTTAGCGTAAGCAGTGTGTGAGGCAGTAATTATTACTCTTCAGGCAATTAAAGGCATTCTCTGCAGTCAACCTTTTTAACTATTTTGATCGTGGCCAACAACAAAATACAGAACTCATATTCTCTCCTTATACAGATGTGAAAAATAGTCAACAGGTACCAACCTGGGGGGAACCAAACCTTCCTTACCACATAGAATATCTGCACAAATGAGCCCAGGCTACATGTCCCCCTTGTTGGAACAATCAGCAGTCACTGGCGACCTTTTGAAACTGTGGTGCTGTGGGTGTGATCTGTCCTTCCCGGTGTTCTAGAGATGAACACCGTGGCTGCTGACCCTCAAATTGACAGGACACGTTTGGGGTGTGGGCGCTCAGGCCTGCCTGGCACTCCCGTGTCACCCACAGGTAACACCCCCCTCTTGTGGTTTAAGGTAGAGCTCCCCTCCTGGGTGGCGGTGGGGGCTGGGAGGAGGAGGTCAGGAGGAAGAACAGTCTCCGGCCAACCTGCTCAGGAAAACGGGCAGGCCAACCATGGGCCTCCTTTATAACAACGTCCCATGAGGACCCCAAATTCAAACATAAGTCAGAAAAGACACTGAGTTATAACAACAAAGAGTTCACCTCAGGAGAAAAGCCCAGCCTCTGACTGAGGTGACAGCTGCACGGTCCCTCACTGAGTCACTTAAGAAAGGTACAAAGGGCACAGCATGGTGGGTGGATTGACTGAGACCAGCCTGAGCAAGAGTGAGACCCATCTCTAATAAAAATAGTAAAACTAGCCGGGCATAGTGGCGGGTGTCTATAGTCCCAGCCACTAGGGAGGCTGAGGCAGGAGGATCTCTTGAACCCAAGAGTTTGAGGTTGCTGTGATCTGTGATGATGTCACAGCACTCTACCCAGGATAGAGTCTGTCTCAAAATTAAAAACAAATAAACAAAAGAAAGGTACAGAATCTCTTGTGTTCCCTTCCCCATCTGTTCAAAACAAGGCGCCGTGTTCGTCACAAGGCTGTTGAACAAGGAAGGGAAACAATAACGGAAGATAAAAAGCGCCTCTGAGAATGGAGAACAGGAGAAAAGGCAGGCATTGTGAGGCTCGCGTTCAGATTAAAAGTGTCCCTGGGGGTGGCGCCTGTGGCTCAAAGGGGTAGGACACCGGCCCCATATGCCAGAGGTGGAGGGTTCAAGCCTGGCCTGGCCAAAAACTGCAAAAAAATAAAAATAAAAAATAAAATGCACCTGGGAAGGTTTCAGCTTTAAATCCAGGTCCTAGTTGAACTTAATCCTCCAGGCCTGGCTGTGCACACGGCCGAGTCAGGATGGAGGCCGATCAATCCATAAGCCCGCCTGGCACCTGGGGCCGTGTGAGGCAGAATAGCCTTGGGGGGACCGTGCCACCGTGAAAAAAAGTACACTGTTGGGAAGCCTCTTATTTTGTCCTGTGCTGGATTCCCTGTGATTTTATTTTTACAGAAATTGTGGGAAAATAGACATGACATAAAATCTACCATTTTAACCATTTTCAAGTGCGAGATTCAGTGGCACTCAATGCATTTACATTGTTGGGTCACCACCATCACCAGCTATCGCCAGGGCTTTTTCATCTTCCCAAACTGCAACTCTGTCCCCATTAGACACTAGCTCCCTGTTTTCCCCCCTGCCCAATTCTGGCAAACACCATCCTACTTTCTGACTCTGAATCTGACCAGCTCCCTCATGGAAGTGGAGTCATCCAGTGTCTGCCATCTGTGGCTGGCCTATTTCACTCAGCATAACGTCTGCGAGGTTCACCCAGTTTATAGCACGCGCCAGAATCTCCTTCCTTTTCAGGGCTGTTACATTCCATCGTGCGTGTAACCTCTGTTCACCCTTCCCGTGTCGGTGGACATCTGGGCTGTCCCCTCCTCTGACACTGTGGATGACAGTGGATAGACAAGGATCTGAGTCCTTGAAGATTTTTGGGTACACGGCCTAGGAGCGGAATTGTTGGGTGCCTGATAATTCTATTTAACTTAATGTTTCGAGGAAGCCTTATGATTTTTCTTTTAATGATTCCCAGAGCAAAGACTTGAAACTTCAAAGTGCTGATAGAATGAAGAGGAAAATACTTTATTCCTTTTTGTTCAGTGATGGTCCACTGGTGCTACCATAAAGATGCTCCACTTTTTCAGGGAGTAAACGGTTTTCGGACCCATTCCGTCATCTCCACTCTGCTTCAGCCTCGGAGCATCACACAGAGATGATGCTCCACCCGTGAGATTCCCGGTCGTAGCCTATGAGGTGTCCCATCCCTGAAAGAGCCTCCTCTCTGCCCTAGGGCTCTTCCAGTCCCTCAGGGACGCCCTCCTGGTACCTCTCACCCCTGTGGGACTTCCTCCCTCACACCCAAAAGGACCTTCCCCAAACCATCCTTCCCTCCGGGTCACATCCTCCAAGCCCTACCCTCCTCTGGACTCCCCACCCCTGCTTGTTCATTCTTTTCTCAACTCTCTGGTGGCTTCTTCTGCTTCCTTTGCTGGCTCTAGAACAGCCAAATAATCTACATTTATGGAAAGAAAGTTGCCATAATTGACATATGTTCAAGAAGATTCTGTCCTCATGGCTCTTTTCTTCTGAACGTTCTCATCTTCAAACACCTGATTTCTTGTGGATAGCTTCCAACCCTTCCCTTCGGGCCCGGCTTCTGTACTGAGTTGGAGTGTATGTTTCCGACTGTCTGTGGCCCTCACTGATGACCCCTGCTCACTGTGCTCAGGGCAAGCTCCTCTCCACTCATCACACTGGCTTCTCTCACCTCCCTCCCATTCTCCGGACTGGCTGGCCTCCCTCTCTTGCCCTTTTGTCCTGCTGATGCTGACCGCTCAGTGACATCTCAGCGCCCAGCCCCTCTAGTCCTGCTGGCCACTCCTGCACTGCTCCTCACATGACCCTCTTGTTCTGCTGATGCTGACCGCTCAGTGACATCTCAGCGCCCAGCCCCTCTAGTCCTGCTGGCCACACTCCTGCACTGTTCCTCACATGACCCTCTTGTCCTGCTGATGCTGACCGCTCAGTGACATCTCAGCGCCCAGCCCCTCTAGTCCTGCTGGCCACTCCTGCACTGCTCCTCACATGACCCTGCCTCAGGGTCCTCCTTGAAAATGGCTTGTGTCCCATGGCTATTTCCAGGAGCCTCTCTGCATGACTACTCTCTGTCTCCCAGCTTCCTTGGGGTTTGTACGTAATCTGAGTTCTGTGTGCTGTGGGATCTGCCAGGGATGCCCGCACCACGCAGGCTGCAGGCCCTCTCCGAGGAGTCACTGGGCAGCTTTCGGCCCAATCACCGCAAGCCTGGCCTCTGGGAGACCTGCCAGACTGCCAGAGGTTGTAAGTGGCTTTCTCTGAATGCACTGAACAGCTGAGTAAACGTTCTTGCTTTCAAAAGGTAAAGCACTCTCCAAGTCTTCAGAACTCACCAAACCCGTTTCCTTGTTTTTGAAGTAACAAGGTAACTTGGGCTTTGCCAGTGTGAACTAGACCTTGGGTGTCCATCCTCTGCCCAGGTGTGTTGACTTAGGAGAAGGTGACATTTGGATAGAAGCAGGTGTGGTTATTGAACCTGGGTTCCACCTAACCATTCCAGAAAACTTCCGGGTCCCTTTTCTGCCCTGTAATTTCCCACTGTTGATGGAAAAGCATTGTGACCCAGCACAGGCCTGCGAAGGGGAAAGCACGCTCTCTGAACACTTTTGTACCAAACAAGGGGAAATTTTGTGTGTAGTAAACTTTAGCTTTATTGACATTTGCAACAGTAATTTGAAAACTATCACTGAATAAAATCTGGGGCTCAGTTAATAGTAATACACCAACACTGGTTTCTTAGTTTTGAAGAATCTGCCACAGTGATGTAAGATGTTAACTTTAGGGGAAGGAGATGGGCGAGGAATGCAGAAAAACACTATATTCTAGGCCACTTTTCTCTAAATCTAAAATTATTTCACATATATATTTATTTATTGAGAGATAAGAGCTTGCTTTGTCACCCTGGCTGGAGTGCAGTGCTGCAGCCATAGCTCACTGCTGCTTTGAAGTCCTGGGGTCGAGTGACACTCCCGCCTCGGCCTCCTGAGTAGCTGGGACTATAGCTGAACACTACTGTTCCAGGCTAATTAAAATAACTTTTTTAGATACAGGTGTCTCACTACGTTGCCCAGGCTGGTCTTGAGCTCCTGGCTTCATGCAATCCTCCTATTTTAGCCTCCCGAGTTGCTAGACTGTAATTGGTAAAATTATTTCATAATTAAAAATATACTTTAAAGAAAAGATCAGAACAGTTTGGGTGGCTCACACCTATTATTTCAGTACTTTGCAAGGCCGGGGTGGGAGGAACTCTTGTGTCCAGGAATTTGAGATCAGCCTGGGCAACATAGCCAGACCCTGTCTCTACAAAAAAATAAAGAATTAGCCAGGCATAGTGACACATGCCTGTAGTTCTCGCTACTTGGGGGGCTGAGGTGTGAGGACCACTAGAGCCCAGGATTTTGAGGCTGTAGTGAACTTTGATCGCACCACACTGCACTCTAGCCTGGGCAACAGAGCAAGACCCTGTCTCTTTAAATAAATTAATTAATTAAATAATAAATAAAAATTTTTAAATAGATCAGCCTCGCCTCCCCCCTTTCTTGGTGCAGGGTAGCACACTAAGCCCTTTACAAACATCGTCCCATTTACTTTGCGTAACAGCCCTAGGAAGTGAGCTCCAATCCGCCTTGTACAGATGAGGAGAATGGGCTCAACCAGGTCCCGACAGCTGAACACAGACCCTGGGGGTAGGAGGGCCAACTGGGGTCTCACCCATCCTAGTCAACAAGAGCCAGACTGTGTTTCTCAGACAAGATGGAAAAACAAGTCAACACACACATGTAAGACACACGTACACGGTGTGTCAGTCAGCGGTCAGTGTGACACATGCAGGGGTGTCCGTCAGCAGTCAGTGTGACGCGTGCAGGGGTGTATCAGTCAGCGGTCAGTGTGACACGTGCAGGGGTGTCAGTCAGCGGTCAGTGTGACACGTGCAGGGGTGTGTGTCAGTCAGCAGTCAGTATGACATGTGCGGGGGTGTCAGTCAGCAGTCAGTGTGACGCGTGCAGGGGTGTGTCAGTCAGCGGTCAGTGTGACATGTGCACACAGTGTGTCAGTCAGCGGTCAGTGTGATGCGTGCAGGGGTGTGTCAGTCAGCGGTCAGTGTGACGCGTGCAGGGGTGTGTCAGTCAGCGGTCAGTGTGACGTGTGCAGGGGTGTGTCAGTCAGCGGTCAGTGTGACACGTGCACGGGTGTCAGTCAGCGGTTAGTGTGACACGTGCAGGTGTGTGTCAGTCAGCGGTCAGTGTGACGCATGCAAGGGTGTGCCAGTCAGCGGTCAGTGTGACGCATGCAAGGGTGTGTCAGTCAGCAGTCAGTGTGACATGTGTACCAGGTGTCAGTCAGCGGTCACTGTGACCTCCTTCCTTTGTCCCACACCACTCATGTGGTAACAGCTCATGTGTTCTCCAGCATGGACCGGCAGTACAGCCTGGGCTCCCTGGACATGGCACCTGTCTTTACACGGGGCCCTGGCCCTCCTGCCTCCAACAGTGCAGTCCCCCATGGGCACAGCTGCCACACTCACCTACCCATTCACTGATATAGTCCTTTATTCCATGCTTGTAAGGAGATAAGAATTATAACCAGTCTGACATGCAAACCCAAAAACTGTCGAATTTTACGTTGGTCAGAAAAGGTATTCACTACAGCCATGCCAAGAGTGACTTTAAAAACATACATTTCTGGAACTCACCCCCAAAGTTCTGATTCCAAAGGGCTGGATAGGGCCTGGAAATCTGCATTTTTCAAAGCCCTCCCCCAGCCGCCCTCTCCTGAGCTCCAGTAACCCTGATGTACTGGCAGGTTTGGGGTTTTGCTTGGCAGATCAATCCCTTGCGGAAAGGGCTGGCCGGCCTCTGTTGGAGCCCTCAGAGGCAGAGCAGCTTCCCTCTGCTTTGCTGCACTCAGTCCCGGGAGCTCTTTTTCTGTGTTCAGCCAGCGTGCTGCTTTGGAAAGTCAGTCTTCGGTTTCAATTTTGTCTTCTAGTATGACTTAGAAGATGTTAACCTGCAGGACTGGCTGGTAGAGATTTAAAGAGGGCCATCATGTTTTCTAGTATTTTCTCTCCCAGGCCAGGTGTCCTTGGTTTCCTCCAATCACCTTGTTTTTTTAATGGCATGCATCCTCATCCGCCCATTTCAACAAGAAACTCAGAAGAGCCCTGATGTCGGACAGGGCTGGCCTCGTCCACGCTCTGGGCTCTTTCTAAGGAGGTAGATTAGGGCAAAGGCTCTCGACCTTGGCTACACTTTGGAGTCACTGGGAAGCTTTAGAAAATACCAACTACCTCTCGAAGATTCTCATATAACTAGTCTGAGGTTCTGCTTGGTTACCAAGATTTTTTAAAGGTTCCTGGTGATTTTAATAAGCCGGCAGAGATACTGGTTTCTCTCCGTGCTGGTCTGTTGGCTCACACTAAACTCATTCCCACTCAGCCTTTTCCCTTGGAATCTCTGCTGAGCCGGGTCCTCCTCATCACACCAGAGGGAGCAGCTGACCTTGGAATCAGCTCTTTCCACTGACGTCTGACAAGGGTCATCTGTTGGTGTGGGTCCACCGTGGCAGGGTTATGTAGGTCATGCTGCTTGCTAGCTGCTCTCTCTCTAGCTCTGAGTCTTTTACATGTTTCTGGTATCTTCCTATAAAACACACGATGGCTCTTTGGAAGATACGCCACTGAAAACCCTCTGGGAATCAAATGACATCAGCTCGAAGCAGTCAGATATTCTTTCACTGATAAGGGCCAGATGTGAAAGATTTATGGTGACAGAAAAGTCCACAAGTATGGCATTTATTCCTAAAAGGAGACATCAGACAGTTTGCTAAATTCTCTTGGGTGGTGCCCTCCAGCAAGGGAGCTGGCTGAAGCCACCAGGATGCATCAGATTCCTGCAAACTGATGACATCGCCAAGGTTATTTAAATCCACTACCACAGGGACTGAAAGGGCTACAGTGACACAGGCTCAAGCTGCTCTGACCTACAGGAAGATTTGTTCAAGTCTGTGTCCACACCCAGAACACAAATGGTTAAACGGGTTCCGCAGAGCCAGGAGGTCTTTGAGGGATGGTGAGACAGTGATGAGGGCAGCATTCAGCTCTGCAGGGCTGAGGCAGCAAGGAACACCAGGGAAAAGCTTCCAGGTCGAGTTTGGGAAGTTAAAGTAAAGATTTGGTAGGATTTTTAATTTTAATTTTGAAAAGTAGTATTTCCCTTCTATTTACAATAGCAAGACTCTTGTCAGCTAAGTTTTTGATTATTTCCCATTTCCAGGGGGGCTGACTTTGTCCCTATTATGTATCAATTCTGGCTGTGCTCTCCCTCCTGGGGCCTCTTAGGAAGGCTCTTTTTCTCAAGGGAAGATGAATTGCAAATGAATTATCCTCCAGGTATTAAAAAATGTCCAAAGCCTGACACCATTGAGGGGGATCGGAGGGCTCCCACTGGCCCTGACACACTGGCTCAGCAGGTAGGGGAGCAGCTGTGCTCAGCAGTTAACCTGCAACTCGAAAGCCACAGTTTGGGAACACCCAAGGTATGAACACCCAACCTCTTATCCCTAAATGCCCGACACCACTTTACACCAGATCCTCCCCTGAGGTGGGGATACGCCATTGACGGGGTTCTATTTCTCCCAAAACACAGTAGAAGCCTTTTGCTTTTTTTTCCTGGCCTTTTTCAAATGCATGCTTAGCAGACAATCAACCTCTCAGGTGTTTGCCTACATAAAATGGTCTCTAAAAAAGGCCATACGAATCTTTTGTAAAAGTTTCTATTTTAGGTAAGCGTGTATCTGCTGTTGCATTCTAGAGCATACAAAGTTTTTTTTTTGCACCTCCTCCTCCTTCTCCCAGATGAAGGTCTTATTTGGTACTTAATGGACAGACTTAGCATGATTTTAACCAGTCTGCTATTCATGGACATTTTAATTCTGACTTCTGCATTGAATATATTTGTTCAAATGGAATGTCACACATTAAATCGATCCTCAGGATAAACCAAGGTAAAAGCATGTCTGTAGGTGTGATGCCATGTGTTATGTCGGGCTCCAAATTTTTCAAGCACTTTTTAAACACTGTGAAATATAATACAGAAAACGCAACAAATCATTTATGTACTTCACAAACAACTACAAGGCAAGCACTGGTGAAATACTCTCAACGCCCCCTTTAAGTCATCACATGTCTCTGCCAAGGGCGTCCAACCTTGTTTTCCTCTCTGCTGCATACTGGTTGGACTAAGAAGAGTTGCCTTGGGCCACACATTAAATACACAAATACTAAGGAAAGCTGATTAGCAAGCAAAGGTCTGTGCGTACTGTTCCTGATATCCAACACCACAGATAAGCAAAAAAGTCCTCACAAAATCAGCAGGTGGCCAATGGGCTGCAGGTTGGACACCCCTGCAACTAGCTACTCATTACAATCCCCATTAACTCTCCAAAGTAACTACTATCTTCATATTGCAATAATCATATGATGGCTGTGAAATGCATGAAAATGACATCTAAATACATGTACACTTTAACTGAAAATCATTTTAAGGCTGACCTGTCTTAAGCCTGTTTTTCCTTTCATTTTTGTTCCTGCCTGCTGTTTTTAGGCACAACGTAAAAACAATATTAGAAAGAGAAAGAACTGTGAAATATAACTGTACTCACCACAGGGCAAGTCGCTGCTCAATTTCCTTGAGAAAATTGGTATGAAATTTGTGCAAAGGTTCAAAATTTGGGAAAATGAGATATTTCAATGTTTCTGGCATAGCATCCTCTTTGCTCACTGCGCTCTGAAACCACTGGAAATAAAGAGAGAACACACTTAGAGGTGTAAAGACTAATGAAGAATGTCTGCAGTTTTTCAGAAGGAATGCCATAGCCACGTGTGGCCGATACTGGAGCTTTTACTGCTAGGTTACTGCCTGCCCCCTCCTTCCTTGAAGTAGCGTGAGAAGTGTCCATTTCCATATTATTGCTTTCTGAAATTTGTCACCCATTGATTGTTTCAGCCAGGACAAATCTCTCACATGGGCAACTATTAGAACCCAAACTTCCTGCTGGCTAACTCACTGGATAGTCACTAGTATGGGACACGTGACTATCCCCTGCTTCAGTCCTGTAAGAATGCCCATCTCTCCTGTTAATACACTGAGCGCGAAGGTGGCCAAACCAGGGGGATACAGCAGCTGCCTTCACACGCGCTCACTGCTGTTGTTGAGGTGGGTTGGGGTTGGGTTTCACCTGCTGAGGACCAAACACAATACACATCCCACGAGGAACAGAAACCCAGTGAGTCCGATTTCTCTCCCACCTGGCTATTTCCCAGAAGCCAGAGGTCAGAAGCACATCTGCAGTGCCCCGAATTTGTTTCCAAGACTGAACAAGAGTGATTAAAATAATAAAAGGCATTCTTCTGGCAGACTGTGCTGACATGACTCAATTTATTATCAAAGATAAAACGAGGCCTCTGTTCACCTCTGGGGTCTCCCTCAAACAAAGATAAGTAGTTACACTTGTCCACAGACAAATGTTCTGGGTAGGTGCATGCGGGCAGTGAAATGTTTAAGTTTCCCCACCTCGGGAACTTCCTTCCTTTGCACTTAAAATCACAGTTACAGAATATTTTACAGAGCGTATCTCAAACTGAATATATTATTGGCATTTAAATTCTTTACCCCAGGATCAAAATCCTTTCAATTGAAGTTAGAGAACCCAACATTTAATTAAATCCAGCTTCTCTGGTGAAGCGGAGTATTAGTTGAGATAAATTATGCAATTTAACGCTTTCAGGGAAATAGTGCACATACTGAGGTGATGACTTCCAAATCCTTCAGATATGTTCGCTCGGTGGTGGCCACTTCTTTAGCGATGAAGTACGCTTTGTCAGTCGGGAATCTCTGCAAAATCCATCAAAAAACCCAAGGCACAATAATCATTTTGGTATAAATCTCTAAGAATGTCCTAATTCAAGTGATATACTACTAACTTAAGGTCTTTTGTTAGGGGCATCCAGGCTAAAAAAAAAGTATTATTTATTCTCCTTTTCGTGTTAGAGGAACAGGAAAAAAGAAGAGATTTCCAGGCTGGGTGTGGTAGCTCATGCCTGTAATCCCAGCACTCTGGGAGGCCAAGGCAGGAGGATCCTTTGAGCTCAGGAGTTCAAGACCAGCCTGAGCAAAGAGCAAGACTCTGTCTCTACTAAAAATAGAAAAAAAAAACTAGCTGGGCATGGTGGTGGGTGCCTGTAGTCCCAGCTACTCTGGAGGGTGAGGCACACGGATTACTTAAGCCTCAGAGTTTGAGGTTGCTGTGAGCTATGACACCATAGCACTCCACTCAAACACACACACACACACACACACACACGAGAATAGATTTCCAGGAGGAGAATATAATTCAGGAAGGTTTCCTTTTGTGTAAATATCACCATCAACAATGGGACTCAAAGCAGGAAAATGCTAGATGGATGCGGTCCCCAGGAGACTCACAAAGGTCCTTTGTCAAGCTGCCGACCAGTGGCCATGTTGGTTTTTGTGAAATCGAAGTTACTTTGTAGGAACACAGGTGGCTGGGTCTAAAGGGACACGGGCTCTCAGTTCCCTAAAGCCTGTCCGTTAGGCCAGCAGCCGGCACCCCAGCAGAGCTGGCTGGCCATCGGCTTTTGCTCTCTCTTGAAACAGTAAGTACCAGGAAGTCCCCGGTGGCCTGCCATCCTGCCCACTTCCCTGGGAGCCCACCTGGTTCCCGCTCTGGGCATGCACACAACAGAACTGAAAGCAGAGGTTGGCGCAAACACCTGTGCGCTGTGCTCACAGCACCCAAAAGGCAGGAACGACTCGCAACTGTCCACCGACACCTGCATGGAGACCAAAACAGGGTCTGGATGCACAAGGGAGCATCGCTCAGCTTTAGTAAGGAAATGAGCCTGACCCACGTTAGAACATGGGCGGGCCTTGAGGATGCTCAGCTGGGCAGACTAAGCCAGTCACAGGTAGACAATGCTGCAAGATTCCACCTGTCTCAGGCGCCTTGGCAGGCAGATTCAAGGCCTGGTGAGTGGGGTGGGGAGTTAGTGTTTAATAGGTGCAGAGTTTCCATTTGGGAAAATGAGTATGTTCTGGAGGTAGGTGGGGGGGATGGTGGCACAAGAATGTGGAGGTACTTAATGCCAGTGAACTGTAGGGACACTTGAAAATGGCTAAAACGGTCTCTTTTACACCGTGTATTTTACTACAGTTGAAACCCTTGCACACACAGGCACACAGGTATGCACAGGCACAGCCCCCCGCCCGGCACCTTTCTGCGGCCCTCCTCCTCATCCTCCGTCCGCGGGCAGGCCTGGTCGCTGAGCAGCGGGCTGATCAAGGGGGACGCCTGCTTGGTGTCGGGGCTCAGGTTGGGGGACAAGGTCACGTTGGCAGGGGCAGCTCCTCCCTGGGAGGTGACGGACAGCTCTGAAAGGTGAGGGCTACCAGTCAGGGAGCCTGTTTGGGGATGAGAAGTTTTAAAGAAAAGAGAAAATAGTTTTTTTCTGGGCTCTGATTTCTATCCACGACTTTCACCTTTTCAAACCTTTAGAACTTTGTCTACCCTCTGGCAAATTTAGTTCAATTCATTATTTTCTCATTTTCTCCCCAAGTTGAAGCTGCCTTGATATTAAAGACTGAAGTTATGAATAATTCGGCACAGCCTCGGTTATGTAACCGAGGAGAAGATGGAGAACTTTGCTTTTGAAAATGAGAACAGCTTAGAAGCATAGTGTATCCCAAAATAGTGTTTTCATCTCCCAGCTACTGCCTTTGCTTCTAAGAATTACTCAGGAGCAACACAGTATCTAAATCGCAAGAGAGAGACACGGAGGGACGATTAGAAAACACAGCTATACTAACAGGCATCTAAGCAACTGCCGTACTCAGGACACGCTACGCCCCGTGACAGTGGGTCACGGCTAACAGAAAGGTCAAGCGACTACCTCCCATTCTACAAAGAACAGAAGCTTGTTATACCTGGTGATGTCCTTCCAGGTCTGTCACTGTTTGGGACAGAAACACTAGTATCACAATACAGGCAAAGGCGATCACCCCAAAAATGCAAAGCCGTTCACTGCATTATCACAATTTTCCTTTATGAGTCAAAAATGACAGGTTACTTAATCAGTCCTTGAAAATGGAAACTATAAGAAATAACACGAAAATGTACATATTACCCATTATGAGTCACCCAAGGGAGAAGATGTGCCCAGGACGCTCTTCGTCGATAATTTTACAAATGTCTATACCCCGTTGAAGTTAGTTCATAACATGCTTCCAACGTAAGTGTTTTTATCTAACACTTACATTTATGATCCTAATGCAGACTCGCTAGAGCTAACATTAGGTAAGCAGAGTTAAAGTCCCCCTTGTCACCATCACAAGGGAAGACAAGTCAGCGCTTCCTCCATTTTTCAGTACACAGTTGCAGGCTCACCGCTACGGCACACAGACAAGGATCTCCAAAAGAAAGGTCAAGGGCACTTTTCCAGGAGGACCCCCATTTTCTTGTCATCCTTTCTTACCCTCCGGAGTCGTTCACATGCGTTTTGAAATTACAAGATACAACAGCTTGGGATAGCGGGGCCGGGGCAGGGAATTCCATCCCAGTATGAATGAACCGTGGAGAAACCACGGCCAGCCCCCACCCTGGTCCCAAGCTGACCAGTTAACTGTCACCAACACAGGGTGGGGAAAAGCCACCACACCCAGAGAACAACAAAAAACAGATGTCCTGCCCACTGACAACTGGTCTATAGAGTGATTTTTGAATAACAAGATAAGAAAATGTGAGGAAAAAGCAGATTTAGTAAGTTCGAGTTTTGAAAATCCCTCTACTGTGAAATCCTCACTTTTCCCCAAACACCTCACTAAAATGACGCCCTATATCAAAGACCCCATTCACCCCACACACCACCAGACCCCAGAGAACCCCGGAGAAAAAGGCCAGAAATTGCTTCACAAAATGTCAATTTTATTGACACTAGTGCACAACTGAATACAACAATTGAGAAAGAGTTGGAACTTGTCAAATAGAAAATAGTGACAACAAGTTAGAACCGCAATAGTTTCAAAGTGCTACACTATTCTCTCATAAAAAAAAAAAAAAATCACAAAAAGTAAGTTTATCGCTACAAATAGGAATTAGAAAAGAGGAATTCTGGCAGTCTGTCTAGAGGTCAAAACATTTCATGCATTTGTGAATTGCTGTTTGAGAGTCACTTTTTATTTGTTCAGTGTAATCTGGCAAAATTCGAGGGCTTACCTTCAGCTCCCACGAGACAGTTACAAGTAGATAGCATGCTGGGCCTTGACCTTGCAGGGATGAGGGATAGAGAAAGGGTGTTTGCCTCATCATCGAGAGAGTTGGAGGTGAGAATAAAAAAGGAGTTAGGCTGCTATCATGAAGGGGCCCTGGGAGTGAGGAAGTGACTGAGGCAGGGGCGTAAACTGCCACCCTCAGGACAGGGGGACAGGGTGCACAAGCTCACGTGCAGCAAGTTCCACTCTCGCAAGGTCAGAAGGTACCACCCTTGCTGAATCCCCCTGGCAGCGCTTGTAGTATTTAGGAGACGGAGCAAGCTGAAAGAATGAGGTGACAGACTATGGCTCCTGGAGAGGTGCCCCCCCCAACCTCCACCAAAAAGACCTGACAGTTTAGAAGAGAGTCATTTAGATTTGGAAGAATCCCTGCGGGACCACATCGGAGACAGGATGCAGAATATAGAGGGCTGAGTGGGAACTTCACAGTCCCCCATGTGCCCAGGGAAAGCTGAGGACAGTGGAGCACCAGCCCACAGGATGCTGAGCTGCACTCCAGGCCTACATCCTAAAGATGTGTCCACGCATGATGCCTGCTATGCTCGGAGGAGGACCAGGGCAGGGGGGAGGTCAGTTTCCTTTCCCCACGAGGCTACTGCAGCTGGCATTGTGTACATTCCCAGGGCCTAAGAGAGGGCAGTGAGGCCAGGCGCAATGGCTCAGGCCTGTAATTAGCACTTAACACTCTGGGAGGCTGAGGCAGGTGGACTGCTTGAGCTCAGGAGTTTGAAATCTGTCTCATCTTTACTGAAAATAGAAAAACTAGCCGGGCATAGTGGCAAGCACCTGTAGTTCCAGCTACTTGGTAGGCTGAAGCAAGAGGATGGCTTGAGCCCAGGAGTTTGAGGTTGCTGTGAACTAGGCTGACATCACTGCACTCTACCCAGGGAGACAGACTGAGACTCTGTCTCAAAAAAAAAAAAAAAAGAAAAAAAAAGAAAGTGCAGTGAGTGTATCTAAACAGTAAGACCAATAAATCAATAAGTATCACCCAGTTTGGTCTAGAACTCTGTCTGTAATTCTGAGGAAGGGAAAGGTTTGAAAGTCTGAAGTTCAGTTTTGCTAATTTGAGTTGTATCCTTGGAAAAGAGGCTCTCTTCTTTGTGAGTGAAATTACTCAAGGCTTTGAAAATGTATAGGTGACATGGTTCCAACCAAAATATGTGGAGCTCATTTACTATTTAGCAATCGATGAACTATGTTGACAAGGGCAATTAGAATTTGGCAGCTAGATGAGTAATCAAAACTCTCCTTTGACCTTGAGCCAGAGTACGTGGCAACTGTCTGTACAAACTGGTGTCCACACCAGCAGGTGTGAAGGGCTGTGTCTATAGAAAGCCAGTATCCAAGGTCACAGAGTTATTATAACGTCCTAGAGTCAATTTTCAGTGACATAGTCCATTTTACAAAACAGTTATAAAACGTGGTTTGGCCGTTAGATAAAATGTGCCAAATTTGATTTATATAGCTTTATAAAGCTATTCACATCTTGCTGCCTGTCACCTGCTTTGAAGGCACAGTCCCAGGCAATGGGGAGAAGAAATTATGACTGACATTCACTACTACTCAATGAAATTGTTAATATCTTGGTATTTCTATCACTTTTTTCTCTACAACAAATTAACCCAAAGTAATTTCTTTCATCGGGGGACTCTAGGTAAGTAATTTTGGGAAGCCCTATGAGGAAGCACCTAATATTAAGGCAATAGGTAGAAAAGCATTTAAAAATATTAGAAAAAAATCGGTTATACCCTGAAAGTCTGGAAGCTTTTAGTGTTTTAAAAAATTGTTATCTTCTCTTTCTAAAAATTGCCCTGCCTTTTTTTTTTAAGGCATTCAGTTACATTTTGGGTTAATAACTCTCAAGTCCTTACCTCTTCCCAGTTATTTATACTCCCCCCACCATTAATCTATATGAAGAAGTTTGATGTCACCCCCATGGAATGGAAATGCCCCCTGGCTAATACTGCTCTCAAGGGAGGTATTTCTAGTAATTGCTTTTTAAAATCCTTTTAAATATACACGTTCTCATGGCACAAACAATTATGGAACTTCAAATCAGCAGTGCTATATATATATGAATTTCAATTTATCACCCAGCCCAGAAACTGTTTGAGCTGTTCTGTCTTTTTAATTTAAAATACATTCATCATTCTTCCCTCCTGGTTGCTCCAGGGAAGCTGGATCCACAGCATGGCTCAGACTGCAGCATTTCTCGACCTGCTCTCCAGCAGGAGATGCTAGAGAGCACTGGCTGTGACACAGGCCTGTGCGTCTCTCACCACCCTGGTAGTGGCACCAGGTGCCTCCTCTGCACATATGAAAAGCTTAAGCACAAACTCATGCAATTCAGGGAAAACAAAAGAAGTCATCAGTCTACTCTCAAATAATAAAAATGGCAGCTCCAATTTGACCTGTCCTGATTTTTAAATTGGCCAGTAAGTTGGTCTCCATTTTTTAGATAGGTTATTATGAGAGTATTGATAAAAATAAGAATACTGATCACTTTCTCAATTCCTCTTTTCAAAATTTTAAAAAGTACAATTATAGAAAAGTATCCATACCTTTTCTTCAATATTCCCCCCCACCAAAATTATTTATTTTGCAAGCTTCTAGATGCCCCTTATCTATCAAGATCTATTGCCTGTTATTTGGTATTTTATCTCTATGTACCCAGAATGTGTGCCAAAGGCACACGCAGGAAATACATTAGACATGTCTATTTTTCTAAGAGACTCTATTTAAATCCACAGTCTTTAAGAGAATACAATGAAATCTCTGTAGAGATCACCTACATTTGAAAGCCAGTTATCAAAAAACCCCAGCAGCATTATGATGCCTAACAGGTGGTCTCCTGAACAGGCAGGACTTTCTATAGTATAGTCTGATGTCTAAGCTGGGTCCCCCTTATTGGAAGTCAAGTAAAAAGCTGGCAGTATTTTATTGAAATTATAAGGTTCCATAAGAAAAAGCTGCTTATAGGATTACCAGTGTTAGTGGTGTTGTCCTCTTCTTGATACCTTAGGTTGTGGAGGGTAACGTATATATGCTTCTTACACCCAGTTCCTTTAAGAAAAGTTTTAATAAGCAGCTAAGCATCGACTTTGCAGTTCATGTCCGAGCAATTCAGAAAAGCAGCAGTGATGCAACTTGCGGAGAAATAAAGAGAGAAATGCACTAATGGGAAAATGGTAGTGAATGCACTGGCGTGTTCTTACTCATGGGAGGAGATAAAGGAGAAGCTCCCCTGTTTGAACATGGTGGTGACGGTGCGGATGGCAGCAGTGTTTGGGTTGAGGAATGTGGTGCTTCGTACCAATGAAAAATACCATCTTGTACTCAGGACAAAGCTTCCGCCATCAGAGGGAAAGAACAGTTACAATTGACAGTTTTTACAGCAAGATACCTGTTAGGACAAGTGAAAGCCTTCAGTTTGGGTTAACAAGAGATATTAATACTGTGCATACACTGTGACATGAGTTTGGCCTTCCATGCATAACAGGATCACCAAGCTCATTGTTATTGGAGAAGCCAGCAATCTTCCCAGTGGTATAAATCCATGCTTTATTGAGGTACTGCATTCTTCTGCAGTGGAGAGAAGGTGAAATCAGACAGTATCTGTGAGAGCCTGCATTTTGGGTGCCCATCAAAATGAAAACCAGATTGTTGGCCCTAAGAAGCTAAATGAGGCTTTCTCTCCCCCCCGCCCCTTTCCTGGTGGCCCTCCCAACAAAACGAACCCACAGCTCCATTCTCTTCTAGGTATGATCTACGTAAAGGTTTTGATCCACATTTAAATGGATGTTCCCACTGAAAATATGGCAGCAAATCCTTTGGTGGCGCTGTCTAGGCTCCCCCCTGCAAGCTACTATCACAGATGCTCTCTGTTTCAATGAGACCTCTCCCCCCAGCTACAGCGATCCTGCTTGTTTCTAAGTCCCCCCCACCCCTCCCGCACTGTTCAAACTGTGACATCAGAAAAGCAAAGTCCTCTATTCACTGTCCCGCCTTAGTGAGATATGGCACCACTCAGGGTGACCAGCTAGGATGCTTCCACGTGAAAGCGTTTAGTTGTAATAACAGGATCACTGTACCATAGGGGTGACAGGTATTCCAAGTACAAATTGGTATTCAGCAGTGTTTAAAAAAAAAAAAAAAGACATCAGACAGTGCTCCAACAATGCAGGGAACAGAAGATACACCATGCTTTGAGGATAAGACAGCACGCTGAAAACAAAGCTTTCCCTTCTAGATAGGTACATGCTGACAAAACACCGCATACGATGGGACAACAGAAAAATGTTCTCTCAGATTCATTAAACAAATGACAAAAATGAGAATGAAGTCCCCAGCCTTTTCTCTTTTAAAATGAATTCAGTGTATTAGAATTTTTTTAATAGAATATTATCTGGAGTATTAAATACACGCAGAGAGAGACAAGAATGGAATTGGATTAATAATATAGGCCAAGCTTGTGAGCTTTGGTTAGTCAGGTTTTCATGACAACTTTCTAAGGCAGGAAGGGGGAAAGAGAAGGGGATTAACCCATCAGCCATCCCAGGTGCTTCCGAAGACAGCGGTTAGTGTGCGTTCGTATCTAAGACCTGTCTCTGGTCTTTCTCTAACGCACTGGCAGGCAGAGGGGTAAAGGCTTTACTTCTTACAAAAGAATTTTGAGGCCCAGGAAAAAGGAGTTGTTAGCTTGGTTTCATGAGCCAGGAGAGGTCATCTGTGGGTAATAAGAGACCAGTCACCACACCACTGCAGGCTCCTAAGTGCCCCTTCTATTGTTTCCCACTCGAGGGCCAGCTGACATCCAGATTCCCAATAAAGCAGACTCAATTTCAACATTCCCAGCACCCTGCCAGCTGTACCTCCCACTCCAAAGCAGAGCTCATCACTGTTCAGTGCTTTTTACTACATAACCCCCACCCTCACCCAGTGGTCCTCTCCCCTGGTTTGTGTGCTTTTGCATTTTGTAGTGATTTCTAACTACTTCTCAAAATTCTGAAATCACTGCGCCTGGCCCTGGCAGCAGGCTCCAGCCTCTTGCAGGCACCGTTTTCCATGACCACAGGAGCAGCTCTAGCCTTGCAGAGCTGACCCTTAGGGCTGGATCAAAATGATTCCTGTAGATCGGATACCCTATGTCAACAGCTGATTTGTGAGCCTTCCTGCTTTCAAGGAGAAAGCCGCCCCAAGACAAATTGTGGTAACACGATCCAGAGCTCACAGGAAGCATATGAGCTGCTAGTCCTTCAAGTTACAACCAAATGTCAGAGGCCAAGAGGAGGCTGAGGGCTCCGTCCCCAGGTGACACTGTGATGTCCACATCACGAGACCAATTTGTGCTGAAATCACCCTCAGCAATTTGGAGTCTATTCAATTTTTGCAGCTTTCAGGAAAAAATGATTTTCTAATTCTTCTGTAGCTTCTACCAGGATGATTAATTACTTTTACTAGAAAAAAAAATTCTCCTTGTGCTAGAGGTTCTGTGTGGTTTACTTTGGAGTGATGTGCTGTTTTATGAAGCAAGACCTTTTTCCAAAATACAATTCCACCGCCCTCCTCCTAAACACATACACGGCATACAAATTAGCATTCGCAGCCTTTGCTCATTAGGGAACGCTCAGAAATCTCTTGAGGTTACTCAAAGAGATGACAAGCAAACCTTGTCAAATAAGCACCCGAATAGGTGGCAGTCAAGCCACTATCGATCTCTGATGTCTACAACTCCAAGCCAAATCATTATGAAGTTTTGTTTGTTTGCTTTTTGTTATTATTATTTTTTTTAATAAAAAGAAAATTGCTCTATTAAGTGGCATGCTAATCTTGGTGTAAAAGTCACGGCTTCATTTTAAATCCCAGCAACTGGTGTTAGAGGTATGCACGTATGTTCCCTAGAGACCCCGTCTCCCTATATTAAGTTTCACTCAATTAAGCAAAAACAGATGGAATTAAACAAGGGGAAAAAACCAACAACCCAGCACCAGTAAATTCTTTAATGTCGCCAGAGTAAATTTCTTTAGAAGCTCATTCGACACTACCTTCCCTTCCATGGGTTCTTGTAGGGTTATGAAAAACTCTGCTACCCTGGGCTCAGAATGAAACTCAGCAGAGAGCTACCAGCAATGAGTTATTTTGAAATGTTTGCCTCTTTAAGGTTCAAAGCAACTTGCTCTGTTACAGGGAGCGCCTGGAAAGAATCTTTTACAGTTGGATTCAGCAGCAACAGAATAGATTCATAACATGAAATTCGGTGAAGGCTAGCCTTACGGTAACTAAGCCCATGACCACCAGAGGAGAAATGTTTGTATACCACAAGGGCAGAGAGTCATTCTGGGGAATGTAACTCTCAGAGTTAAGATTCCAACTAATTAGAACAAGGGCCCAGGTTAAGAGAAGAGATTGAGATAGAAGCAAATAAATTCAAAATAAATCTGAAAGCCCCAGATTTCTTAATTTAAGGCTGTGTCTACCTATAACCCAAATCACTTGCTGATGGCTAGAGTTCCACCAAACTCCTTCTGTATTGAAATCTGAAATAATATTTTAAGTGGAAAAAAGTTGATTAAAAGCATGTGAACATCGATTATTGATAAGAAAAAGGACTGTATGCACACTGACAACAGTCTGCACCATATTTACAATGACAGTTTAATATTTAAATATATTTCTTCCTTTAGAAATTGCTGGACAACACAATCAAATGATTTGCAGGGCTAATCTAAAGGTCAAGTTTCTGATACACAGTCAGGTCAGACTGAACTTTATACACTTAGTGGAAATTTCAAGAGGCTCATGCTACAGTTTAGAGTTTTTCAGGCCTAGATTTTTCAGTATCGCTTGGTTTGAATCTTCAAAGAAGTTCTTGAGAATAAAATCAGGATAATTCACATGTTAAGTGCAGGCCACACAGCACAATTTGGTGAGATAAATCTGTGAGAAATTTCCAAATATGAATCACATGTAGGAAAGAATCCGGCCCGCAGACTTCCTCTAATTAAATGCCTATCTAATAAAACAGCGCCAGTGGCATACAGATGACCGTTAAAGGGACTGAAGCAATTCATTTTAAGTTCTGGAACTCATTAAATGCATTTCTTCATGCTACAAGAATTTCTTGCATCTTTAATAGCAACAGCAGCAGCAACCACAAAGGAGCCTACAATTGACATATTTTAAAATAATGTCCAACAGAAGATATCAATGCAAGGAGGCCGTGGAGTAGCTGAGAATGTTTTAAAAATGAATTTACAAAGAGTTCATCTTACACAGGCTGGTATCTGAGGGCCTGGAGGCCTGGATTTCTTGAAGGAATTCGCCAGTCTCTAATCTCTGCTACCTGTTCATCACACTCCCATCCTTGGCCTTCTTAGTTCAAGTTCATGTACATGGGCGCCCACCTTAAGCCACACGGTGAGACTATGGGGACGTGGGGACTGGAGTCTCCCACAAGTCAGAGGGCATGGGGGTGAGATGGTAGAATTGTTCATTTCTCCTGAGCCATGAAATGACAAAGGCGAGACCACGTCATCTCAGCAAACTTGCTCGACCAGGTTCAGAGAATGCTTAACTTCACATCGGGACTCACATTAGAGAATCTTTATTAGGACAGGACAAATCCCTTAGAGGCAAGTAGAGAATATTCTCAGCACATCAGCCTATATGGCCTTTGAACAAACTGGAACTCCCTTGTTTTAAGCCATTAACTACACCAGGTTTGCGGCTCTCATAAATACTGGCCAATAAGCAGAAATCGAGTTACTTGGCTGGTGTAGAACCAATGAGAGAAAAACTCTGCAAGCAACTC
This sequence comes from Perodicticus potto, assembly GCA_963574655.1. NCBI lineage: Eukaryota > Metazoa > Chordata > Mammalia > Primates > Lorisidae > Perodicticus > Perodicticus potto. Next base: position 23,444 of record CAUYRH010029541.1, read on the forward strand.
GTAAAAGTGGAAGATCTTGTCAATACAGAACTAAGTATGCCACCATTGATCAACTGAGTTTTAAAACGATTTAGATAAAATCACTTCTGGAGGAAAAAGCAAAAGAAAGTAGTTACTGGAGCATGATTTGCTTTGGAGGTTTATGTTTGGTAACTCATACGACATGCTGGTAAGTTAATATCTGTCGCTCATTTGTGTATCACTACAGATTGCTATATAATCGGAGGTACAAAGAAAACTCATTTGACAAACCACTTTCACAAACAAACCACAGGATCCCAAACTTGACTCTGCTTAACTCATACTTGATTAAACCTTCATACAGTAGACTGACACCTTTTTCTAAGTTCAAACAGAATATGCAAAAATGTATTATAACTGCAAAACTCCACAATATAAAAAATAGTGGTTCTCCCCCACTGATTATGGTCTCTAATTATCTAAGCAAGGTCTACGAAATCTCTAGTCTCCACATCTGATTTTAATTATTAATCCATATAAGACTTTCCAAAATTAAAATACTGAATCAAAAAAGATCCTATTGCACCAAGATATCACAAAGACTAAAAAGGTGAAATCTAGACAAGGATATAGTTTCAGCTTCATCATGCAGTAAATATCTGTATTAGAATGAAAAGTCACTTAACTTCATCAGAACAAGTTTTCTCACCCAGAAAATGAAGGTGTGCCTGCATAATCTCTAATGGCCCTTCTAGTTTTAAAATTCTGTGATTCTGTTAAATACATAAATCTAAATCAACACATAAACAGACTATTTCAATGAACAACTTTCAAACTATCCAATGTTCAGTTTGATTCAATCATGCACTGAAGCAAATGATTAGGAAAATTAAAAGAAGTCTGTATGGAAGTGGATTAAACGTTCAGAACCTTTAAAGCCGACTTCTCCACATTCATGTGGACAGATAATCATATGTGAACCACAAGGGGAATGCTTCTGTGTTGTCTAGACTGCTGCCAACTCCCACCCAGTTTCCTAAAAATGGTTAGCTCCTCCCTCGTGATAAAGTCACGCGATGAGGGCATTAAGGCCACTGGCACAGCACACGTCAGGGGTACGTCTTCATTGCAACTCTTTTTAATAACTTTATAGTTACTTAGGATCTAAAAATTTTATACTACAATTTAGCTTTTTAAAAAAAGTACCTAAAACCATAAAGTATCAACAACAGGCATTAAGAAAAAGCACTTCATTTGTGATGCTTTTCGTACTCTTCAAGCAAGCCAAAAATTGAGCTAATATTTCACATTTCACTAGATTCTAGAAGGTAAGGAATTCTGGTCAGAAAGTGACCCAGGGGTGCCCCGTAGAACCAGCTGGGGGGGACCCAACTGGCACTTATGACCCATTAGATCAAAATCTCTAATTTTTACAATGTCTCTACTTATTCCAACGTGTGACTAAGGCAGACAAATGATGCAAGTTCAAACCAGGCTCTTTGATATAAAATGCAGGGATGCTGGCTAAAGGCACTGACATCAGTGGGCAAGGTTTAAAATGAAGTCAAACCTCTCGCTACTTAACAACTTTTTTCTGCTCAGAGAAACATTTCTGAGTGTCACCGTTCCCAAGAGCATGAGTGACACTGGAGGACGGTCATTCTTTACTGTGTGTGATTCAAAAGCAGACGTTTATCTTGCTCACCTACTGGTGACAACAGCGCCTATTACGAGCCGCTGCTTTTCTCTACAGACCCACTCAAGAGCATCTCTGTATTTCACCAGGAGATTCTGAGAGGTAGAACTATGACTTCTTAAAACACAACTAACAGTGTGATTATTTCCACCAATGCAAACCTAAACCAAACCAGCAATCCCAAGAAAATTACAGCTCACCAGGGTCTGACGACCTTTCTAATAGTTCACATAAAGCCTGGAAAGCAGCAATAATCCCCAATTTCTCCCACTAAGACATTCATTATTCTTGACTAAGATTTCACCGCCACAATCTCAACTAGCCATTAATTTACATTTGGCCTTGAATTTTGTCAACTCCTCTTCATGAGGCACAGAACAGCAGCGTTCTTTTTAAAGAAGGGGGAAAGGGAAACCACCCCCTTTCCTGTGATCTCGGCGATACCTCAGTTCACACACTCAACCAATAATTGAACATACACAGAAAACTGCCACGTGCATGTAACACTCTGCACAGCATCTGATTCATAATAAAGTGTTTCTTCCTAGCCTTCAATCAAGAAAATAAACAAGCTCCTGGCAACCACCTTTTCTGGAAAGCAAGATGCTTATGTAAAGTTTTGTTTTTCTTAAAGATTTTGCAAGTCAGCCAGACTCTATGCTAACAGTTACCTGTCCAAAATTTCCTCTTCCAAATGTTGACTAACAATGAATGAATCAAAAAGACAGATCATCTCAACTGAAACTTTGGACTTGTAACCCCAGGCTGCTCACAGCTGAAGACCGGCCTCCTCACTCGTCCTCCTCGGGCCCCTCACTCAAATGTAGGCCATGCAAGGAAACCTGACTTCTCACCAGCGCAGGGGAGCTCAGCACGGCCGGGTTTCTAAACATGAGGGGCTGATGCCTGGGACCCACCATTTCGGAGTCTGAGTCACTGGACTCGGTCCCACTGCTGGTGGAGCCCTCGGTCATCTGCAGGGGGGCTGGCTGGTCTGCCATGCCACGACCACACAAGGACTGAGTGGCAGGGATCTTTGTGGGGGTGCCTGAGAGAGGCGTGCCGTTAGCCAGCGTTCTGCCTTGAGAAGCAGCCACGTCCCTTCCCAGGCCGTCTGGCCCATCAGCGGCCTCCAGGGTTGCTGCTACCTGGCTAAGGATGAGTGGATCTGTCTCTGACTCGTTGTATCTACTGGGAAGACTCCCTAAGTATGGCCTTCGCAAGATGGGGGAGCAGTTTTCATAAGGAAGACCCTGACTCGGGGCAGCATCTTCCCCCATACCCCTCTCCCTACGGTCATGTCCATTTTCGGAAATATAGCCTTGAGATCCAGTTCTGTCCCAACTCATATTTGGACTTGAACTTCTGCTGCTGGGGGATAATGAGGTGGCCAGGGGGCTGTGGCCAGCTGAGGCCCTGAACATTTCATCTATCAGAGAGCTATGTCTCGGGAGTCTAAGGCTCCCGCTCATATCAAAGGTTATGTCTGCTGAATCATCATCAAGGAATTCTCCGGAAGGAGGCCGGGAACACTTTGCAGAGTGAGGAGAAGCCCTATGCTGAGCCTCTATGCGCCTCTCCTCCCTGGAGAGTACATAAACACCACTGGTCAAATCACCCTCATAATTGTCATTTGTTTGGGACCGAGACTGGGACGCCTGCTCTCTGAGCAGGTCGTATTCGCTATCTACGTCACTGCAGTCAATGAAAGGGATGGAAGTGCTGCTGCCCCTAGCAGCCCGGGATGCTGGACCTGTGCCTGGCTGCGGGGGCTGCGGTTTACTCTGCTGGGTCCTGTCCTTAGCGGCCTCCTCCTCTTCCTCTGCTGGCACCGTGACGGCTCCGTCCACTTGCTTGTCACCCGCGGGGCTCTTCTTCAGAGTGGGGCTGTGACGCGGCTCTGACTCAGAAACGTTCAGTTCCTTTCCTTGCTGGCAGCTCTGGCCACCTGGAGATTCGGCCCCTTCTCCAAACCTAAGGCTGGCGCTCTGTGGAGACTGGGTGGGAAAGGGTGGGACAAAGACGAAGAAAATGAGGGGAGAGGGATGTCAGAGCCAAAAAACAGAGGGGGGTCCGAGGCTCCAAGCGGCTGAAATGACTGCCAGTTAAAGGCTGCCCTCCCCGGGGGCGGACCACAGCAATGACAATCAGCCAGCACTCAAAGAGGCATGTGGCTGTGATCCAGAGGGTTCTTTTGGGGTGTGGAAGCCGACAACGCTGATCCCTGGCCGCATGAGTTAGCTTCTATCTCTGCTTTCTAGGACCCAGAGTCTCATACTGGGTTTCCAAAGTTACAGCCCTTCCAGGCCACATGGGGCTTCCCTATGGAGGGTAGGCACAGAAGCAAAACACACCAGGACCCCTGAAGGCAAGGTGCAGTGGCCTTCAGAAAAACGACCAAAACTTAGGGCAGCCTGGCAGGAGAAGGGCCCTCTTTGGAGTCACACGACGACACTGCCTTCCTGTTCCCCCCCAACAAGGTTCTCATTCTCTTTTAGAGAAAGCCCTGAAAACTGACCCAGGGACAGCTCCGGAGAAAACGAGCTCTCGTCACCCTCAGAGAAAGAGTGATAAAGCCTTTTGTGCCAGCTGTGGTCAGTGCCCTGTAACACAAGCCCTGGGAACTCACTGCTCTGTTCGGTGCCAGCAAAGGCTTCTGACCTCGGCACCAAGTCGGAGCTACTACACCCAGCAGTTGATGCAGGTCCCCTCCCCGCACAGTGGACCACCTGCTTAGGGGGGGCTGAGCTCACTCTCCTGGCTGTCGCAGATGGACCCACTGCAAGCTGAGTTCTCCGTGGCCCAGAGCACGGAATGGAAGATCAGGAGTCAGCTGGACACACTCCTGGGCCCCCGAGCCCAGGCTGGGCGCACAAGCACAAAGCTGTGTAGCCACCGAGGCCAAGGTGTACAACCACTGTCTCTGAAATCCCCCTAGGCAAGACGGGAGGAACCAGAAAGCACGCTCTACAGCCCCTGCTCAGTAGAGGAGCCTGGGGAAAAGCAGTCACAGCACTAATGCCCAGCACTGACCTGTTTTGGCACTTCTGAATTCAGTTCTGTGGGCTGTGTTGCAAGGCTCCTGATAGAATGAATCTTGCTGTGTTTTCTGGAAGAAACCACACAAAAGAGCTAAAGGTAGGAGAGGTTTTTTTTTTTTTCTCTCTCTTTTAAACAAAACAAAAAGTCATTTGGTTTGAAGTGTTAGGTTCTTCCTTTATAATGAAGGTGCCCCAAGCTGCTTTCACACATGCTGCCTAGTCTTGGGCACAATGGTTCCTGCCTTTGGGAGGCTGAGGCAGGAGGATCACTTGAGCCCTGGAGTTCAAGACCAGCTGAGCAACACAGAGAGACCCCGATCCTACAAAAAAATTACAAGTTAGCCAGGCATGGTCGCATGCACCTGCATTTCCAGCTACTTGAGAGGCTAAAGTGGCTGCAGTGAGCGATGATTGATCGGGATATGCACTCTGGCCTGGGCAGCAGAGTGAGACCCTGTCTCTAAAAATAAACAAACACTACCTGAAAACAGACACATAGTCGTCCTCTTATAACATTTGCATGATTGATTATCAATCTGAAAAAATTCTCAAAAGTCAGGGGTGACGCCTGTGGCTCAAAGGAGTAGGGCGCCGGCCCCATATACCAGAGGTAGTAGGTTCAAACCTGGCCCTGGCCAAAAACTACAAAAAAAAAAAAAGAAAAAAAGAAAAAAAATTCTCAGAAGCCCCCTGTTCTAGCTGAGCATTGCCTTTCTGGTTATGGGAGGAGTCCCAGGGGAAGAAGCTGGCTGGGCCTTCATACCCTCCGAATTGCAAGCTACCATCTAACAGAATGGAATCAATTCAGGTACTTGGATTATTCTTTGCTATAACAGAGGTGATTGCCACTAATCTGCTAACTTTATCAGAGGGAGGCAGAGGCTTGCCCTACGCGTCATACACAGACTCATCAGTGAACAGAAGTGACTTTAATGCCACCCCCCCATATCTTACCTCTTCCCTTTCTCCCCTTGCCAAATGGAATAAGCATTAGAAACTTTTCGGGTCTTGAAACTCATGAAGCTGTGTAAGTCTCTGTAAATACACAGTGATTACATTCCAAGTTTCAACCCACTTTTCTTCAAAATACTCCAAATTAACACAGAAAAACTCAAGAGCGTCCACGTTCTGAGTCAAAGAACTGGGCCACTTCTTGGATGGTCCTCAGGATGCTAATTGTTAAGTGTTCAAGAGAATGAAGGGGTTTACCCCAGTCAGGCAGCAGAAAACCTTCTGAACGTTTCATTTCTGGGGATGGGATGAGAAACCGCCGCAGACTGGTACCCGGAGGTATAAACGAACAAGCCACAGCAGCAGGTTGGTTTTGGCAAAATCCAAACAAAACGCCGACATGACCTGAATGTTTATCAAATAGGGAATCAGATAACTAGAATGTAGCACCTTTAAAATACTTCAGGGCATTTAAAAAATATAGGTTTTCTTCTGTTTTTAATAGGGACGGGGTCTCCCTCTTGCTCAGGCTGAGCTCCTGAACTCCTGAGCTCCACTGAGCCATCGCACCCGGCCTTCCTCATCTTACTCAAAAAAAAAAAAATAGGGTAGGGCTAAAAAAAGATGCAGAATTACATACAATCTGAGTACTTATGTGAAGGAAACGCACACACCCAGAGCACAATTCTACACACTCTGTGGACGCGTGAGCCCGCGCACAGAAAGGAGCGTGACTCTGATGGCTTCCTCTGGGGAGGGGAAGGGGACTGACTAGTGAAGGCCACCGGCTCAAAGGGGTTTAGCCACATCTGTAACCACAACTACCCACAGAAGAAGCAAACGTATTGAAACATTAATAGTTATTAACTCTAGCTAGTAAGGATATGGGGAATTTGCTGTCCTCTCTATACTTTAAAAATTTTAATTTTTAAATGTGTGAAAGTGAAAAAAGAAAAAGTCTTTTAAAAACCCACATGCACCAACTAGTGTTCTGGGTGCCTTTCTGTGCTCTCTGCACCTTGCTGTGGCCTTGGGGGGGTTCTGCTGCTCCGCTCTGGGGACACAGCAGTGCTGAAGAGTGCTGGGCCCGGGAGCTGGCTGGCTGGGCCATTTACCTGCCCTGAGACCTGGCTTCTCACTTAACCTCACTTAACCTTCTCACCTTAACCTTAACCTCACTTAACCTTCAGTGTCTCCATCTTCACAAAGGGAACAGCAGGACATCGGACTCACGAGCTGCTAAGGAGACTGGAGGGGTTAATACAGGCCCAGCACTCAAAACGTCCTCTGACGTGTACTAGGAGCTGTAAGGTTTGCTAACGACAAGCACAGCAGCAATACATCCTGTTTCTGCTCAAAAGTCCACAGAAATGCTTTCGACACTAATCTCAAAATACTAAAGGACTCATCCATGAGACCATTTTCCAGTGCGTTACCCCCACTGCGCTCTGTCCCCGCTTGCCCTCTGCCAGCCACCTCGCTGTATCTCATCTTACTCTTTTTACATTTCTATTTATTGATTTTTATTTTTATTTTTAGACAGTGTCACTCTGCCACCCTTGCTGGAATGCTGTGGTGTCATAGCTCACAGCAACCTCAAACTCCTGGGCTGGCTCAAGCGATCCTCCTGCCTCAGCCTCCGGAGTAGCTGGGACTACAGGCGCCTACCACAACTCCCAGCTAGTTGTTTTCTATTTTTAATAGGGACGGGGTCTCCCTCTTGCTCAGGCTGAGCTCCTGAGCCCCACTGAGCCATCACACCCGGCCTTCCTGATCTTACTTCTGCAGACACACCCCAAAATGTCCCTGTCGGACATTGAACTCGCTGAGGCTGATTGTGATGTTGTAACTTACAGTCACTGGACACCAAGCCTGGGTGAGGAAACACGTGGCAGTAATGAGCCTTTACCTGGAGATGGGGGGCCTTTTCGCATGGGAAACAGCACGGAAGCTTCTCTCACCTTTCGAACTGCACCTTCTTATGTCCTCCTTCCTTAACATAGTCGAGAACCTGCTTCTGGGTCCGACCACTGAAACGAAGACCACAAGAAAGGGGAAAGACCCCAGGAGTTCTCACCTACGCTCACAGACACTGCGCCATCTCCACTTCCACCTCCCCACTTTCCCCACATGGGAGGCGTGTGGGTTTCCTCCGCTGGCCAGGGCGAAAAGCGCCCCTGTGAGGACCTGCGTTTGTGTGCCCACTTTCCGGATGTTTTCCTCACATATACAGAAAAAGTGTTTGATTAACGAACCCCACTTAGTAGTGGTGTTTGGTTATTATGAGACCATCCCGAGAGCCTCCATCTTTCAGGAAGGCAGGGGCAGCTGGCGAGTGCCAACAGGAGGGTCTGACACTTGGTGGACACTTGAGCATCTGCTGAAGGAGGAGTGGAAAGGGAACCAGTGACGTGCGAGGCCACGTGCTGCTCCACGAAGCATCACCCAAGCTCACCAGACGCTGTTAGTCTGCGTTACAGTGTCCTGTTAGGGGTGCTCTGTGCCTGGGGACCTTGCTGGGTGCCCTCTACTGCTCACACAGCCCAGGGGGACAATCCAGAGGTCTGCTGGACGACGAGGCAAACGTCTCTGTCGGCCAGAACTCCTGGGGGTCGCCTTGTCTACCTGCTGGATTGTCACTGTACGTCACAGAGACAGGAGCGGGGAAGGCAGACAGGCTCCAAGTGGCAACCTTACCTGAACCGGAATGACGACCCTCGACTAAAGAGAACAGGTTTGGGCTTTGGTTTGGGCTCTTCAAAAAGTCTAAAAAAGGCATGGTGTTCTACGCAGATTTTCCAGAAGGACTTGCAAAAATCCCGGCTGGCCATTAAGAATTCCAAGGTGTCCTGGTAAGAACTCTGAAAGGGAAGGCACGACTTTGGTTTTTTTGCCGTTACCCACAGATACTCCACTGGACTACGAAAAAGTGAGTGGAAAATCATCTGCCCAGTAAAATTCCAAAGGTGTATTTTATTACAGTGTGACTATAAATTCGAAGATTTAGTACAACAGTTATTCCTAGTGACAAGACATAGTCACTATTCAACCATTTTTCCTGCCCACAGCCTGCGTAGGAACTAAGATGAAACAGTAGTTTACGTTCAGGGGAAGCAATACCATTTTTTGACAGAATTCATAAATGAATCATGTTTACTTGGCTTACATTTCCTTCTTAAAAAAGATCTAGATGCTGGAATTCCTTTCTTGGCTCCTTAAAATAATTGAAACACAATTTTTCTTTGTTTTCTTCCTCCCATTTCGTATTAACTTTGACGTCTGTCTTTTTTTCTTTTTGAGGTGGAGTCTCACTTTGTCACCTTCGGCAGAGTGCCGCGGCATCACCTCTCACAGCAACCTGAGCCTCTTGGGCTCAAGTGATCCTCTTGCCTCAGCCCCCCCAAGTAGCTGGGTCTACAGGTGTCTACCACAACACCTGGCTAGTTTTTCTATTTCTAGTAGAGACAGGGTCTCGCTCTTGCTCAGACTGGTCTGGAACTTGTCAGCTTGGGCATCTACCGGCCTTAGCGCCCCAGAGAGCTAGGATTATAGGCGTGAGCCACCGCACCCGACTGACTTTGTTTTATTTTAAGTTGTCTCTCTATAAGGTAGTACACTGCTCAAGCCTCCAGCGGGCCTGAGGAATGACACAAGAAATCAATTTTTTTTTTTTCTGAAGCATAAAATTACCACTCTTGGCTAAAAAATTCATGTCCTTTGATTCTGGAAAGGAGATATGGTAATTTTCTACTTCTTCACTGAGCACTCCTAATTTGAAGTGGCCATACCATATAAACAAAAGTTACCACAATCCTTAACATTCTTAGTAGCTACAACTATTTGGGGGCATCTCACAGTTTCGGGCAGACCCAACTTACAAACAAGGCTGCCATTCACGCGTGGCAGCTTTCTGGAACGCATATGCATTTTCCATAAAAAGCCATTAGCATTGGTAAGGGCAATATGTTCCCCAGGTCAGATCAGGAAAGCTTGTTTAACCCATAGTGTAGCTCATCTGGAAGCTGACATTGCCACTTAGCATCTTTTTTCCCATAGGAAAAAGAATTCTACGTTCTGGTTGGGGACTCCTGGGATACATTGCTCATCTTCTCTGCCGCCATTTCTGCTCAACAAAGATGATGTTGCTCTTCCCGCCCCCAACCCAGTCCCTGTGTGAACCATGTTTTTAGGAGTTGTGTGGGAAACAGGTGGGTAGGACCTGGTTAGCCCACAGGAATGTGCTCCATCGGAGTCTTGGGGACCATGTCTGGGGGACGGCCACCCCTGAACAGGGTCTCCAGGTAAGGCCAGAGGCTGGGTGCTTGGCAATAGCACCGCTCAGGTTGTCTGTCGGGAAGGAGCTGCCTGATCTGTACAGGGAAGTGACCCTCTCCCCGGGATACAGCTGGGCATCTTCACGCTCTCTCTGTGTATCGAGGATAATGGTGTAACTGAGCATCTGGATACAGCTGTCCACTCGGACACTCAGCGTTCATTCTTATGAAAGCACCTGGCTAGCGTGGCCCTGCCAAGTACAGACCTCTGCCCCTCGCCCCCCACCTGAGCCACTCACATTGGCATCGGGCCGCAGCTTGATGAGAAAGCGCTTCCTCTTAAAACTCAGCTTCCGCACCTTGGCCCAGTTGAAGGCATTGATCTTCGTGAAACCCTGAGGAGAAAGACAGCAGCCCCTGAGCCGGGAAACTCGTAAAAAGTGACCTGCTCAGGGACGGCGGAGCAGAGGCTTCTGTAGAGATTCACGGGACCCGGGGCTGCCGGCTGAGACCTATTCCCGGTCATTCATTATTCCTCACTAATTGCGTGGTTTGGCATTCAAGCTTAGTCTGCCTCCAGGGAGAGAATGAGCTGGTCAAGGTAAGGATGAAAAGAAGGTAGAAATAAAAACCATGACAACCCCCACAGTAATTAGCAGCCATCACATTCGGAATGCCAGGTACTGTCCTTAGGGTTATAGACCTCAGCTGATCCTACCTTATCCTACAAAACCCAGCCAGCCACATCTACTGCCTTCATTTTCTAGGCGTGGAAAGTACAACATGGATATATTTTAATTTGTCCAAACTCACACAGGAAATGTGACAGAAGGAGTCATAAGCATAGGTCTTAACCAGCAGCTCCTGCTAATACCCAGCAGCTTAGCAACTGACGCCCCCTCTGTCCACATTGGTTTGGCCTTGTGCCCACCGAGCTTCCAACAGCACCAGTGAGACAGAGGACCAGAGGCAAGCCTGCCATGTGTCTCCAAGGCCAGCGCACGGGGCAGGACACACATGTCCTTGTCATCATTGGTAGCCTGGTGGGGTGTGGGGGCCTGCAGATCCCAACTCCCATCTGCCCTGTCTCCACTGAAATCAGAAATCCTCTTGCACCCACCAGGCTTATTTATTATAAGTGGTGAGAATAAAGCAATACGTTCTGGCAAGAAGATTAATGTCAAGATACAGCCATTATACATGATTAAATGACCTAGGGACTCTCCATACTTATTTTTAATTTTTTATTATTATTTATTTATTTTTGAGACAGAGTCTCACTTTGTTATCCTTAGTAGAGTGTTGGGATGTCATAGCTCACAGCAACCTCAGATTCTTGGGCTCAAGTGATCCTCCTGCCTCAGCCTCCTAAGTAGCTGGGACTACAGACACCTGCCACAATGCCTCCCATTTTAGAGATGGGGTTTTGCTCTGGCTCAGGTTGGTCTTGAACTCCTGGACTCAGGCAATCCACCGCCTTGGCCTCCCAGAGTGCTAGGATTACAGGTGTGAGCCGTGGTGTGGCCTCGATTCTCCATATTTAGATTGTATCAAAGGCAGTCAGAGCCAATCTATTCAGTGGGAGGCACTTTTTCTCCCTCCTTTATGATTTTTAGAAATAGTTAAGGGCTCGATTTTTGAAACTTAGCAGTAGTCCTGAAAACGCTTCTGGGTTTTAGTGTCGTTTTTTTCATCAGGTGCTCATGGAGTACGCATGCAGGTCAAAAACTGTCAGTCACCATCTCAAAGACTGTACTGCTCTCAGAATGTTGCTCCTTACTACCGCCCAGGACACCAGCGTTGAGTGTGATTCTGCGATCATTTGCTTCTGTCATAAACTTCTGATGAGGGAGCAGAGAATCGCTGGGACTCTTCTGCTCAAGTATGAGGAGGGAAGAGAAACACAACCCAAGAGCTCAAAAGAGGTTTCAGATGATGGTGTTCACATTTACAACTTCAACCCTGGGTGAAATGGAACCCCACTGGAAGCCCTAGGAAGCTGGCTAACCCAAATTAGGTTTAATTTTAAAAAGGGATTACATTACAGGAAAATACAATCTGTAAGTGGGGAAAAAAAGGTGCTTATTTGGGGTGTGAAATCTTGATTCTACAGCCCTCCTGAGAGACACAAGTTTCTGTGATCCTACAAAATCGATAAACCTAACCAAATCTGTACAGTGGATTCTCTGATTAAGGCAGGGGCGAATGAAAGGGTGTGGCGGTTGAAAGCTCAGATGAAGCTAGTCTTCCCCTGTTCAACTATCAGAGGTCTTCACCTGGCCCACCCAACACGCATCAGAGTTGCAGGGTCACCTCCTCTCCCCATCACAAGGGAACTGAGCTGTGTCCTGAATGCCTGAATGCTCTCACCTGAAACACTAGAATTCCCGTGTTGGCCACGGCCAGATTGATCTTCGTGCCTTCCCTGTCCTTGGCCGGGTGCAACCGGATTCCATACATCTCCAGCCGACGGGCAATCTCCAGGAGTTGGAAATCTGATTCTGCTGGTGTTTGTCCACTGACAAAACAAAATTAAAGAGAAAGGCCAGGAGATTTGAATTCCCTGTGTCTATTAATTTGAGATTAAGAAGCTCCTCTTGGGAAATAAAAAAGCATTTCATCACCAACAGTGGGGGTACCTGATCAAATGACACCTAACCTCCCGTTCATTATACCCAAGTCTCACAGCTAGGACAAAAGCATCATTGCTTGTGTAACACAAAACCTCAAAAGTCTATCTCGAACTCAGCCAGTTTTTTTGAATTTCAAAGAGTTTCCTTTAAGGTCATATAAAAGCAAAACACCGTGTTAAAACAAGTTTTTAGTCACTTACAATAACCAAAATTTGCAAGCAAAGTTCAAGGCAACACTCTTACATATTGTCATCAGGCTCAAAGGCCTTCTTTAAAACAACAACAACAACAAAAGAAAAAACACAGAGAATCCTTTGAAAACATTTTACTAATCCAAACAAAAATGGAGATGTGATGAAGGTTCTAGATTTTCACAATATTCTTACTTTGCCCCTACTTTACCTTGTCCCTTTCCTAATTTCCTGTTACGATGGTAACTGGATGGTCTCTTGGTCTCACACCCTCCCTTTTATTCCAACACACAGGGGGCCCTAAAATTCCAGGCTTTCTCTGGTCTCTCAGGAAGGCAAGCCAGGGCGTGGTCCTGAGTGGGTGGCCTGCATTTCTGCGAGCCCAGGGTAAGTTGCAACACCTCAGTAAGGCATTGTGATCTTCAACCCTCACCTTTTGTCTATCTCAATGGTGTGTGTGTGTACACCCACACATGCTGGGAGGCAGAGAAGCAGCTCAAAGGAACGCGTGGGCCCGTGAATGAGACTTACATGTGGTTATGATGAAACTCCACGATTCTGTCTTCTAGTGCGTCTTGCTGAGGTATGTACTTATTTTTTGCTAGGTGCTCTCTGTCTAATGCTTCATCAAAATCCCCAATCTCCGCTAAAAGGGAACAGAGAATGTAAAGGAGGCCACGGAAGATTAACGCGTCACAATCTGTTATATTTTTCAGCTAGTGGACACCGTATGGTAAGCCCAGCTGGTAGGAACTATTCTCAGGCTGAATTTCAGAGGTGGGGATGTAAGGATGTATTTAGCAATCACAGCAAGGCGGGACAATGCTTTCCCCTCCTGATCTCTACCAGTTGGAAAGAAGCTTTAGAATCATCCATCTTTAGTCATACACATGCCTCTCCATCCACCTGGGAGCTCACTTCTCTTCCCAGCAGTAAATTCTATCCATGGGGTGATTATCACACCACTGCTGGATCGACCCTGGTCTTTCAGGACTTGACAAAATCAGATTTTGAAACTCTTATATATAGCAATGATTAATGCAAATGTTTCATCATGTAGAGAAAAGAGAATTGTTAAGTGGCTGTCAAGGTTCTACCTTGACAGAATTAATCTAATTCTAAATTAAAAAGACTTAATCTAATTCTTGAGTTCATTGCTTTTCTTATAGTCTTGTTACCAGAAATAACAAGTCAGATTGCAAAGTCTGAAGAATTTTTCATCTAGGAGAAATAAGACACAGTTATATTCGCAGGTAACCTCAACATAGTCCTCAAAATTGCTGCAATGTGGAAATGTAAATGATAGAGCTTTAAAAGCATAATTGTACTTTAACAACACTAGCTCAAGCTCAAGTTATACCAGCTGTAAGGCTTCTGGGATGGCAAGCCTTTTCCTTGTATCACATATGCTGTATAACAAGCTTAATAAGAAATAGCTCCATGTCAGAGCCCACCTGTTTTGATAAAAAGCAAAAGGAAGTTTGCCATGAAACCTACCTTTTGTTTTTGTCATCTGAAGTGGACTGTCACACTTTGGGCAATCCACCTCCAGGAATTAGGCAGGATCTGACTTATAATGACCTTTATGACCTGCACATTGCCATAAATCACACTCAAAGCAGTGCCAACTCGCCAGGCAACAGCCGAGCCTTGGACAACTGATCCATCACGAGTTTCCTCCTGCTATGTCAGACCAATGACACTATTTCCTAATTGCCTTTCCTGGACCTGATTCTCCCTCCCTAAGCAGAGTAAAATTGCCACCCTCCATCACAGAAAACAGTTTAGAAACAGTGGGCGTCCCTGGTCACGCTGCCATCTTATCTGTTGACAATTCTGCAATTATTTCTATCTTGTCTCAAGGAACTACAGCTGATTCTTGTTGTTTGCGGTGGTTGTGATCTATAAAGTCACTGAGGACATGGAATTAGTGATTATTGAACTGCTGCTCTTCGGGGAAACACAGGGACTGGTTTCTGCAATACTCTTGAAATGTCCTCGTGCACTGCCCTTATTTGACACATGGTTCTGTGAGAGCCACGTTCCAATTCCTTTGCGTTAAACTCGCCGCCCTGCAGCAGAACTCACGCGTGAGCAAAGCTTATCTAACACACGTGCTTTCTCTGCAAGGCAGATGGCACGACACTTAGGGACACTGCACAGCACTTCAGCACTGCGCTCGGGGGCTACTGGGAACAGTGAAATCACCAACAATAAGCATATAAACTCAAAAAGCATGGCATTAAATAGAGCACGGAAAAGATGCTTGTTAACAGTAGCAGGAAAACCAGGGAGGCAGAGTGTCGCCTTGTTCAGCCTCAGCTGGGAATGTGCACATCAGGTGACTCCGACTTCTCACCATCCTCGGCACGTTCACAAATGACCATGAAGGTACACTGAGTATCGATTTGGGGCTTAGAAATAAATACCAACCAGTAAGCACATTTGCAAACACAGAATCTGCAAATAACAAGGATATGGAGGAATCACCTAAATCCTAAATTTCTTGTGAGCTGGGAGTTTGGGCTTTTTGATGCTCATGGATCTCATAACATACTTTCTCGTCTCTCATATAGAGTCGAGTATTCAAATTTCTCCTCTGCCATCGGCCAGACATATCTAATTCTCTTTCTTCTTTTTTTGCCCTTCTTGAATGCTATAGCAATGTGACCATGAAACTCATTTGTTCCCCCTGCCTTCGCCTCTTGGAAACATGGTAATAAGACTTCTCCTTAGATTTTGAGATATTTGAGATCTGACTTCTATTTCTTTATATTTTATGCTACACGATGCCCATCAGCTTATGTATGTTCTGTCTACTGACAGCAGGTGATGGGGACAACAACAAACCAAAATCCAGGGAGCTCAATAAATGAAAGGGGTTTCTCTGGGGGCTGTGTGTGGACAAGCCCACTCTGCCACTCATCATCCTCAGAGCAGGGACACACACGCAACCCCATGAGTGTGGCTCTGCTGTGCCTCCACACTGCCCGAGAGGTATTTTTACAGCAGGGCCATCTAGTGCCTGATTCGTCTCTCCATCAGCTCGTCCTGCTTAGTCGATCCACCATAAGTTAGAGAAAGCCAGTGGCAGAGGAACAAAAGAAAAAATATAGACTATCTGAAAGACTCCACTCGGATTATTTCAGATAATAATAAAAGACTTCAGATTATGGATACAAAGGAGACGAATATCCAGCTTACCGGAGATAATTTTCCCATCAGGATTAATAGTGTACACCAAAGAGAGATGAGTTGACCCTGCTAACCCCTAAAAACTTACCAACAATGCACATAATTGCCAATACAAATCAAGACACACTTTCCAGAAGATTGTGTGAAATTCTTTTCATGGCTGAGTGCGTGGGATGCTTAAAAATGCAGAAATGGGGCTTTATAAATATTAAAAGAAACTGTGTCTCATGACTGTGCGTCGAATCCCATGTAAACAGCAGGAGTACTTCTGAGGCCGTCTATTTAATTGTCTTTGGAGAACTGAAGATTCTTAGGGGATGGTTTCCTGGTTGCCTAGACTATGGTTTCTGGAGCGTCAGCGAATCTCCATTCTCAGATGTGCGAGTGAGAGTCATTATTGTTAACAGATGTTCAGCTTTGAAATTGATAAAAATTGTGTATATTTATGGTGAGCAACATGTTTTGATGTAAAGATGCATTTGGAAGGGCTCAATTGAGCTAATTAACATATGTATGACCTCACGTACTTATTTTTTTGTGGTGAGAACACTTAAAATCTATTCTTAA
Source organism: Perodicticus potto (assembly GCA_963574655.1). Classification (NCBI taxonomy): domain Eukaryota; kingdom Metazoa; phylum Chordata; class Mammalia; order Primates; family Lorisidae; genus Perodicticus; species Perodicticus potto. The sequence continues at coordinate 39,953 of CAUYRH010029541.1, forward strand.
TGTAGCAGATTTTGATGAGGAAGAAACACAGAAATGAGGAATGAGAATAAGGGCATCCAGAATCTTCAAGTAAGGCAACGTTCTCTTCTGTTAATAAAACGCCCAGGGTCGGAGACATTTTATGAAGTTACTATTCCAGCAAGGAAGCTTCATTTAAAAATCTTACACTGTTTCCAAGTGAGTGAGAATAAATAACAGTAATGTTTACTGAACACCTAACATGTCTTGGGTACACGGTCGGCTTTCTCCATCTGTGGGTCCCCTGTCAATGGAGTCAACCAACTGGGGAGCAAAAATATTCAGGAAAAAACCCGGCATCTTTACTGAACATGTATAGACATCTGTTTCTTGTCATTATTCCCTAAATAACACAGTGTAACAACCATTTACATAGCATTTACCTAGTATTAGGTGTTACTACTAATCTAAAAATGATTTAAAGTATGTGGATGTGTGGAGGTTGTGCGCAAATACTAGGCCATTTTATATCAGGGACTTTGAACGTCCTTGGATTTGAAATCCTTTGGAGGTCCGAGAACCCATCCTCCATGAATGCTAAGTATACGCTATCATTTAATTTTCACAGCCTTATGAAAAGGATTCTGTTAGTCTCATATTCCAAAAGAAATGGTGGTTGGAGGGTTGGTAACATGCCAGGGCCATCAACCAAATAAGAGAAACCAGGGCTGCCCGACTCAAAGCATTCCCGTCTCTCTCCACTATCATTTTATGAAAAGAGAGGGAAGACCAACACAGGAAAGGAAAAAGTTATGCAACTTTCTGCGCCAAAGCTTCCTCACTTGTCAAATGAGCCTAGTAACAGTACGTGCCTCAGGCAGCTGTTGTAAGAACTGAGTGAGGTCATACACACGGTGCTGGCAAGGAACTTCGCCTTCGCCAGAGCCTGAACTGAGCATGCTCTGATTTGTAGGGTGTCTCAGTTGTCTGATTAAGGTAAGTTAAACTATCTAGTTTCAAGCATCACTAGGACTCAGTCCAGCTTCATGAGTCTTGGTTTACTGAATTCTGGAGAGTACAACACTCTAAAAAGGTGAAACCTGAGGCAATTTTACGTTACGGCTACTGTGCCACACTCAATGCAGCTTAAATCCAAGAACAGGAAGTGCACTACTCAGATGCCATCCGTCCAGGCTTTTCCAAGCTTGAGACAACAGACATCCACTGTGTACTAGTCCTTGAACAAAGCAGACAAACATCAGAGAGTTTGTGGGTTAATGTCTGGGGATGTGCCTATTAAATAATGTTAGGAGTCTTGCTTTCTCTTCTACCCACGGGCCTTCACACTAACAGCAAAAGTAACACAAAGATATTGTTTCCTTGGCTTTTTTGTGGATGTGATGATTTGCCCCCATCGGTCAGGTCACTGTATTATTTCCAAAAAGATTTCAATGAAAACCAACAGAACTTACATTGTACGATGTGTGAAATCAGGAGAGCTGCGCTGGTGTCATTGCACGTCAACCTGCCTTGAGCCAAGTCCTGCTTCACCTGCAGAGCAAACAGGTACCTGCGGAGATCAAGAGAGAGGGATGTCATGCAAAAAGAGGAGGGCTGACATCAAAGGCAGCTCACCCTGGCAACCTGTCCCAACATGAGACACTCAACAAAAAGGGATGTGAGACTCAACAAGAAGGCTGCAGGGGCGAGAATGAATTCTGGCTGCCACTCCAGGCCATGTGAACACCTTTCCCCTAAATACAGAGCCATATATGGGGAGGGAAAGCCACACAAACGTAGACTATACCCTAACACCCTATGTATTTTTACAGGGTATAGGAAACATTTAATATATATATAGTTTTTTACACAATTAGTCATGCATACTCTAAAGTGATTTTATGGCTCAGACAATAATAGTTTATTATGGTCAGGGCTTTGCCAACGGATTCAGAAAACCAAGGGTGTCTTTTTTTGTGGCATGATGGTCAGTTTACTTTCAAAAGCCCCAGTTACTAGTTCTATAAAAATAAACTTATTTTTAAATTCTTTTCTTTATATCGTGGGATAAAGGAAGACAACATTTTTGGTGTAAGAAAAAAAACTGTAAATCAAAGAAACGAGGTAAAAACTTTGTGATGTTAAAACAGATTTGAAAATAATGAGTACAAACTCTTATGTTTTTAGAAGGATATTTACTAGTTTTGTCCACTGCCTGGAAATAGCCTCTCTTCAGTAGCAAGCCTTAGCAACCAGTTCTGTCCCTCATACAATTGCCACTGGACGGTCCTTGGAGGAACGGTCGATTCCAGGCCCATTAAAGCAAATCCTTATTCACACTCTGGTAACCCACAGCAAAGAACTGAGCTTCTCACCTGACTTTCCAGCAGGAAAGGCATTCCAGGACGGTCAGGCCAGCCAAGTGGAGGAGGCCAGGCTTTACTTTATAGGACAATGCCAATGTATAACGTAGCACGAATAACAGAATTATTCCAGGAAATCCTCATTCCATGACCTCTAAGAAGGTCACTGACTCTAAGTGATCAATTAGCAAAAGACCAACAACAAAAGCAAAACGCACCAAACATTTAGGGGACTGGACGTTTGTATAGGGTCAAAGTAACACGACTGACTTCACAATGGTAAGATCAGAATGTTACCACCTCATTTTATTTTGAGATAGGGTCTTGCCATGTCACCCAGGATGGAGTGCGGTGGCCTGATTATATAGCTCACTGCAGCCTTAAACTCCTGCCTCAGCTTGTTGCCCAGGGTGCGGTGACACGACGTCATCAGAGCTCACAGCAACCTCAAACTCTTGGGCTTGAGCAATCCTCTTGACTCAGCCTCCCGACTAGTTGGGACTACATGTGTGTGTCACTATGCACAGCTCATTTTTAAAATGTTTTTTAAGAGACAAGAGTCTCTATATGTTGCCCAGGTTGGTCCTGAACTTCATGCCTCAAGCCAACCTCCCAAGCAGCTTCACAGGCATGAGCCACCTCCCTGGGATGTAGAATGTCACCACTTTAATCCAAGGAACGATCTTGGCATCACCAATGAAAAACAAAACACACAGCATCGCTTACGATGGGTTCTAGCCCAAAATGTTTAACTGTATCCATCGAACCTTTATAGTGAATTTCCAGAGCTATGATTTGAACGCCTGTCCTCTCTAAATGCCATGTTGACATCTGCCCTCCAACGCTGGAAGTGGAAGCTAACAGGAGGTGTCTGGGTCATGGGGGCAGATCCCTCACGGATAGATTAATGCCCCAACCCCGGGGAGTGTGAGTTCTTACTCCATTAGTCCCTCCTACCCCCAGAGCTGGTTGTTAAAAAGAGCCGGGCACCTCCTCCCCGCTCTTCCTTCCTCTCTTGACATGCGATCTGCACACATCAGCTCCCCTTCGCCTTCTGCCAAGAGTGGAAGCAGCCGGAGACCCTCACCAGCTGCTGATGCTCAAACTTGAACTTTCTAACCATCCAGAACCATGAGCCAAGTAAACCTTTTTTCTTTTTAAATTATCCAGCCTCGCATATTTCTTTTCTTTTTTTTGTTTTACTTTATCACCCTCGGTAGAGTGCCGTGGTGTCATAAAGCTCACAGCCACCTCCAACTCCTGGGCTTAGACAATTCTCTTGCCTCAGCCTCCCAAGTAGCTGGGATTACAGGCGCCCATTACAACGCCCGGCTATGCCTCACTTATTTCTTTATAGCAACACAAAATGGACTAAGACATCCAGTTTTCAGGAAAATATAAAAGAGAGAAAGAAGCTAAAGAGCCCCAGGATGAAGCAATCAGAAACATTTGGAAGGCAGGCTATTTTGAAGTACACCTGGTGCAATTTCTCTAGCAAGATGGTATCATAAAGAAAAGGAGGGACTATGCTACATTGCAAGAGGCCCAGAGGACACATAACCAGATGCCAACACCTGGTCCTAGAGTGACTCTTAGGTTAGATAAGCAGATAGGAGTGTCAAATGGGGGGAAACAGGGACATCTGAACATGGCCATCATGTAAGATGAGATGAAACAGAAAAAAATGTGATGGGCAACAGGAATGCGGTATTCTTTCCTAGTCTCATTCACTTGTGAGCGCTAACTTGCTACTCTGTATATTTGCTGCTATTATAATAACAAAAGGTTATTTTTAATTCTCAAAAAGGCCTTTAACTGTATTAACCAGAGGTTTCCCTACGAATTAAGTGAGATTAATGCACGGAAACAGGGAGGAGAGAACAACATCAGGCAACACATGTCAGCAAGTTTTTTCAAATGAAAGAGTAACTTAATCCCTTTTAAGTCATTAAAAAAGTTCCATTGCCAAGAACTAAGAGATCACAGTGGCAATTGTATAACCAGCAGAAAACACTCTAGAGATCTGCCAGGGGACACCAGTTGAGCTTTCTCTGACCTCCCCGATGTTTACTCTCCACACCAGCCCCTACCATCACTTTCTGTCTCTAGAAAGTCAAAGGAAATAAAGCAGAGGATAAGACAACCTGAGTATCAACACAGAGGTTCACGTGGGAAGGGGCAATGCAAGAGTTTGTTCTGCATTAGGCAGTGATTATTTACGGCCCTTTGAACCTGACACTTCCCAGAGCTACAGGCTTTAATTCTGATCTGTGTGGTTGATTTTTTAAGTAAGTAGGAGGGTTTCATGTTTTAAAAGCATTACATTCGGAGTATTTCACCATTTACCAGAACACAAGGTCTTGGGCGCACAAAGGGGTGTTCAATGACAGATTCACATTCAGGGTCCAAAGGGCTTTGGATACCCTTGGTGACGATCTCATGTGGGCTATAAGATGGCATCAGGTTCTGGAAGCTCACACGCTTATCTGGAGGGCATGTGGCTCTCTGAAGTCTGGTGAAAGAACTTGTCACCCCCGACCACGCTGACTCTTCCTGTTCCAAGGCCTGTGTAGCAGGAGAAATAGCTTCCTGGGCACTAACTTTGGACTTGTGACATGAGCTGTAAGCTGCGCATGCTGGCTGTGCTGCTAACTCGAGAGACTGGCAACCCCTTTAGCATATAAACTGAAGCAGCTCTAATCGATCTCACAAGAGCTAAAGGCTAAGTTTCACTCAGCAGGCGCTAAGTAAAATTAAATCGATGAACACACGGAAAACACAAAGTGCTCAGATGGAATCGGCTCTCCTTGATTGAGAGGAGGAAGGTGGCGATGACTGCGGGTGGCAGGAGTCACCTGCGGGGCTTTACTACTTCAAGGGACTGCATGAGTCACACATCACACCCACCAATGGCTTGCTTTCTTCTCAACATGAAAATTTTAATTCAGTTCATTTAGAAGACCCGAATCTTGTCTCTTTTCTTATTAAATGCACATCATTTACAATTTCTTTGCAGTCTGAGGGAGCCGTCAGGAATGGTACACGGTAGCACACGCCGATCGGGTCCTGAGGACCAGACGCTCAGCAGGAAGGGGAAGAGCAGCCGGCAGTCACACTCAACCTAAGGAAAGTGACTCCCAGCTGTGCATTAAGAAAAACTGGGAACTTCTTTTCCCAAGCGCCCTGGCTGGCTGTTTGCAGCCTGCACTTACCAGTTGGTCCTTTCACCTTCTGGACGCCTGGGGGCTGCTGTCAATGGGTCAGAGATCCACTGAGTTTAATAAATAGAAAGGAATCCAGATTCTGGTTTAACAGCAAAGTGCAATCTGATCTTCTATCTATATAAACAGGAAGCTATTCCTGGAGGCTCAGAGAACTGGTTACAGAGCCAGGGTCACTCACGCCTTGCTAACTGTAGGTCAGTTCTTCTCTCCTGCACCCCAAAAGCAGGAGCTCCTATAAATGCTCCCCTCCACTCACTACTGGCCAGAGAACAGCTCCTGAAACCCCAGTTGTCCGTATGTCTTTGTGTATGTACACAGGACATGGACAGTGTAGGAGTCCCCACACCTCAGCCCCACCAGGGTCCACTTTGCACCAAAATGAGGGAGAGATGGGGAGTTGATACATACAGCAGAAACTTCACATCAACTTTGCACCAAAATGGGGGAGAGATGGGGAGTTGATACCGCAGAAACTTCCCATCAATTTTATTCAATATTCAGCCGAAGGAATCCTGTCCTTGGAAAAGCTCTCTGATATGTCAGTTCACATCGGTAGCCAGAAAACAAAAATAACAAAAAACCTGCTGCCTCCCCGGAGCCCCTGAAACTTCAGGGACCGAAGCTGGGGCAACATCAGGCTGGACGGGGGTGGCGGGAACGTGGAAGCCTCTGAGGACAATGATTCACAGAAACTGAAAAGGCACAGAACTATTTGCAAAGTAGAATTTTCAATGGAAAAATGAAAAACAAAAAAGATTTATGCTTCCAACTTCGTAAGTAGGAAGGAGACCCAGAGATGCGTAGGAGGAAAAGGCACATGGCTGACCAACAGCTGAGCTTACCCTCAGGCTCCCTGAGCACCCGGAGATGAGGGTGACACACGTTCCTGCCCCAGATGCTGAGATACAGTATAGCCTCGACAAGGGCCCCAGGGCTTGTGCACCCGGGTTGGCAGCTCCACAGCCCCTCCACTGTAGGCCTGCTAAACGCCCGTCACCCACAGGAGGCAGGTGTCTCCTGCCAACTCCGACTGCCTTCGCCTTCTTCACTAACTGCAGGACTGTCAGTGGAGGCGGCGATCCGTCACCGCTCATTCACAACACACACAACAGCGGGACGTCTCAGCCATCGCTTCTCCCAGGAACTTCTCATTGCTTCGTCCAGTGGCCTTCCTCCTGTGGCCACGTGATGTCCAGCAGTGTGTCACTCAGAACCTGGCCTGAACCACCTCCGACTGCCTACCCACCCCAGTCCTCCATTGCCCCACCTTTTGCTTGGTCTAGCCATTGCCAACACCATCTACCCCGTCAAAATGTAAGTGTGCCCTTCACTTTCCTCACACTCCACCGCCACCTGTCAACAAGAGGGGGGACCCTACCCCCCCAGCACATTGCAAAGGTGCCCACTTTTCTCCACGTCCACTGCCGCCACCTTCACTGCTGGCATCTTGGCCTGGACAGCTCTCACAGTGTCCTTGCAGTCACTGGGAAGCTGCCATTCCATGGCAGCCCCACGGCAGCATTTCCAACACGATGTGCCTCAGAGCCTCTCCCCTACACTGCACTGCCGCAAGTCCCCTGCCCAACCTCCTGTATGAGTCTGAACCCTGGAGCTGACTCCTGCCTGGGGCATCCTCCTAAGTGCTCTGACTCTCCAAAAAGCTCTGACTCTCCCATAAAGCACTGACAGATCCTCCTCACTTCCTCAAGAGGCATCCCAGACCCATCAGTCTGAAGTCAAGTCAGACTGTCACTTTCGATCACATCATCCTACTCCAATTACCTGACGAGCTCTTCCCATGAGCTGATATGTTTCTTGTTTATTTAATCATTTGGGCTGTTTCTATGAGACTCAAGACTTGTCTATTCACCACTACATTCCCAGTGCCTGGAATAATGCTTGCACCAAACCAATGCTGTTGACTAAATGAACATCTTCATCCCCTGGATAAATGACAGTCAGTGACCCAACATAATATACTCTGTACCAAGAGCAATTAGAAAAATGTGATGACCTTGGCCTCAAGATAGCCATCACGTTAAAAGCATGTGTGGCAAGAACTGGCTGATCAGTCTAGTGTACTCTGAAGGGTGTTCTTGACAGGCAGGCAATTTACCTGTATGTGCTCTTGCCAGCCTGGCTCTCTTTTGGAATACCACCTGTCTTGTCTCAAATTATAATGGTGATGGTGGTGGCGGTGAAGATGGTGGGGTTGTGATGAAGACAGTGGTAGTGGTGAAGATGACGGTAGTGACAGTGGTAGTGGTGGTGGTGAAGGTGACAGTGGTGGTGGTAATGGTAGGAGTGGTGATGGTGGTGGTGATGACAAAGATGGTGGTGACAGTGACCACTTCTAGTGTCCCTAGTAGTTTCCAGCTGCTCTATGTGCACTAGTGCTGATATTCAGAACAACCCTGGCCATGCAAGCATTCTAGTCTGCGCTGTTGAGGGGAATTAACAATAGCACGGAGAGAATAAGTAACTGGCCAGTCCCATACGTGGGGAGTAGCAGGACTGATGGCTGAAGCCGGGCCTGACCCAGTGCTTACACTTCTCCCAGCTGGCCACTTTCAAAGAAACCGACGGACAATTCATGCCAAATCCACCCATCCAAGGCGACGGCAAAGATCCATTCTGAGTTAACATTTTGGTTTCACTTCCCCACACTGTCTCCTGATGTCCCAGATATAAGACGGACAATACAACAGGAACAGGCTGTAAGCCCAGTTCACCCAGGTCCCAGTCTTAGAGAAGCCAGGACTGGAAGAAAATACGGTACTTCCCTCACCCCCAGGTTTGTTAGCAAAGCTGGGAGAGAGGAGGGTTAAACTGTTAAGCACAGAACAGAGGCTGGTGAAGTAAATATTATGAAACATTTTTAATTAATTAATTCAGAACATGAATCTTCTCCTGTCCTCTGCACCCTATAGCAAAAAATACCCAGTTTCCAAACCACTGACCTTGTGAGTTCCTCTTGGAGTTGTGTGTGGTCAGGTGGAAAGAATTTCACCACAAACTTAACAACAACATGCTTTGGCCCTAAAGAAGAAGCAAAAAAGCAAGGAAGCATTTATTGATTTGTGTTTCAAATGCCATCAAAGAAAAAGACTTTACAGGGCATATTACGTGCCAAATAACGCGTCTCCTCCCAAGCCCCTAAGAGCACCTCTGCTGACCCTCAAGTCACCCATCAACTGGCCGAGTTCGGCTACTAATTCACACTTCCATACTGTGGGGAAACAGGCAGATACTACAACAAAGGTATTACCTCGAGCTATTAAACCTTTTCTCTGGAGACGTAAATAATACTCAGGTTTTAAAAAAAATTATACCCAGGTGTTTTAAAAAATGTATCTAATTGGCTGCTTTTATCCAAATACATATTTTAGATAATTTAAGGAAAAGAAAATTAAAATGTAAATCAGTTTTTAACTATTTAAAAGGCACAGTTGCTAATGTGTTCATTATATGCTTCGAGCACCTAGGTGCTCTCCTGAGCCCAGGAAAGTATCAACAAGACACAGCCCCGCCTTTGCCAGCCAAAGCCTTTATTAATGTCTTAGAAACCATCTTACCACCCATGAGTTAAGATAAAATCAGGAAGCAGATGGGGGAGGTGAGGGAGGGAAGGAGACTGAATAATGTGAATAACTTTTTTCAGAATTAAAATAGAACAGAACAAATAGAATCTAAAATAATAATCTGTGATCTGGATAGAAGTTTTCTGTCTTAATGTGCGAGGTACATACAATAATAAGGCCATTTGGTCTGCCCAAAGGAATTATAGCATGAATTTACATTCTAGGAAATACGAGGAATTATAATGAAATCCAAATTTTAATAGTAGTGTTATAAAAGTAGAAAATATCTTTCTGTTCTGCTTTTTATGATCAAACCCCAAAAGTAGATTTTGCGTTATAATTTCTGTGACCATACATTCAAGTTTAGGGGGAAAAAAAAACAAACCCAAATGTGATCATAAGGTAAAGATGTCAGCAATATATACAAAATTGGGAGGAAAAAGCAAGGGAAATGTTGAAGCCAAGACAGGCCAAGCTTCTTTCCCCTAATAACTAAAAATTAACAGAAACCCTTGCATGTCTCCAGTTCTGGAGCACAAAGTAACAGCAGCAGAACTAGGGGGACAGGAAGGCTGCAGGACCCCCTCTCGGCAGTTTTCACAGGGAGGAAATTCAACGAGGCGGCCCAGATCCTGGGAAGACCTGAAGCTGGAAAGATGCTGCCAGTCAATGCAAAGTGACAGCTTTGTCACACTGGGCTGGTCACAGCACAGGAAGGACACAGACAACAGCCCAGCTCTGTCTCTTGACCCCACATCAGTCGAGTCTGTCTTCAGGGCTACCCTGAGGAGAGACCTTCCCTCCTTCCTCTCCTAAATCCCTGCCGGGCAAATGTCAATCTTCTTCTTTCCATGTTACCCGGCCCATTCGGCCCGGGGGCTTCTTAGCACATTCTCTCTCTCTCTCTCTCTCTCTCTCTCTCTCTCTCACACACACACACACACACACACACACACACACACACACACACACACACGATGAGGACACCCAAGGACCATTAAGTGGTGGCTTTTTAATTTTCAGCATCAATAATTGCTTGATTTAAATTACAGAAGATCAACATCAATTTCCATCATGGAAGGGCCACAAAGCCATGGGACTGCGTATTCTTTACACCCACATAAACTGCTCTACGGAAGCGGTGGGGTTTTCTTAATCAGACATGGAAACAATCCCACAGGGGATGTGGCTTTGCCATCCTCAGACTTCTGCCCCAGCGCTGGCGGCAGGGAGGGACTGTTTGGAATGACTGTGTGGACACAGCCTGACTTGGAATTCTATGGCAAAGCAGAGAGAGGCGGGCGAGAGGAGAGAAAGCGAGTGTCCCCTCTCCTTGCTCCTCTCCCGCATCTTCCGTCATCTTTTCTGTCCGACACAGTCTAGATGTGTTCCCTTCGAAGTGCTGTTTGCTGTTCAGAAATGCACACACGTGCACATGTGCTGTGGGGCACTGTTTCCCCAAACAACTGGCATTCTGATTTCACAGGTTTTCAAGGGCGAAGGAAAGAAAACCTAACATCAATTTTGTGAATGAGTGGCTCTACCTTTCCTCTTCGACAGTGACCGAGAGAAACAACAGCACGGACAAGCCTAATTATTCGGGGGCCTTCTGTAAATAGCAGGCTTCAGTTGTTAATCAGAACGATATTTGACTTCCCAAGCAAGGTGTTGATTAGCAAATTGTTTTACATTAAAATTTCAGAAGATACACGTTGTAATCGTGTGAAGTGAATGGCAAAAGGTAATCCAGCGGTAAAAGAAGCATTTCTATCATGAGGGCTTCATGCCACGGGGCCGGAGTCATCTAGATGCGTAAACACCTGCCCTTCTGTTTCATATCCCCGTTCCATACTTACTTCGAATCTGTTTCATATCCCCGTTCTATACTTACTTCGAATCTGTTTCACAATAGGTTTTAAGAGGTCCAGCCACACCTAAAAGAGAAAAAAGAACAGATTAAGACAACTTCTCAATGAAAGAGTGCATCTTAAGACTATTTGAAGCTATCTAAAATCAAAATATTTTTGACATTAAATATCAAAAATAGGGGTCGTATGGGGCCATCTATTCCTTTTTTCCTTCAGAAAACCATTTCTTACACTGTCTTCCACTTTCATAGACCTAATCCTAATTTGCTAATATCATCCCTGAGCTTGAGAACCTGTCCTAGACTCAGATAAATAGTTAATAGTTCACTAACAATTTTTCTAATTCTATTTGTGCTTTTTTTTGAGACAGTCTCTCATGTTGTCGCTCTTAGTAGAATGCCATGGCATCATAGCTCCCAAGAGATCCTCTTGCCTTAGTTTTTTATTTTTAGTAGAGACTGGGTCTCACTCTTGTTCAGGCTGGTCTGAAACTTGTGAGCTCAAGCAATCCACCTGCTTCGCCATTTGAACTGTTATTCTATCTATTTGGAAAATATTAATGAATGATTGCGTATCTGCCTACTAGCTGGGTAAAATATGTATGCTCTTATTGAAACAGAATACATCACGTGTGAGCACATACAGAACGGCACGTCTTTGAGGGGTGTGAAAAAAGAACACATATTTATAGAATAGCACCTCTGCACCACGCACTATCAGCTGTTCACCTCTCCAGACAAGGCTGGAAGGATTCTGGTTACCCAGGAATGAAATCTGAGACTTGCAGAAGTTAATAATTTGCCCCAGGTCTCTCAGCTAGAGAGTGGCCTAGAATCAGGTCTGTTCAACTTCAAAGTTGAGACTCTTTGTGACATGTGTGCTCCTTGGTACACAGTTTGAGTGACAAAACTTTCAAGTAAGAGAGGAGCCAGCTGTCCTTATCAATAAAGTGTAAGTTAACCACGTTATCTCATTTTACATGTTCTTTTCTTTAACTCCCCTTGAACTTCTGGTCATTTAGAGAGTCCTATGGAAGATCATTTTTGCATATATGACAAAAACAAAGTTAATGTGCTTAATATAAAAAGGGTTTTACAAGTAAATAAGAAAAAGAAATAGCCCTGTAGAAAACTATGCAAAGAAACAGACAATCTACAAAGACAAAACGCCAGGGGCTATCAGGAAAATGTTTAAGCTCAAGAATAATTTGCATTAGAAATGCAAATTAAAACAATAAAATACCATCTACCCATTAAATTTGCATCTAGACAGGGCAGTGTATATTTATATACACACACACACACACTATGCGCTTATATTTTATAACACCCTAACTTGGCCAGGGTTCAGGGAAGTAAGTAGTTTTACTCTATTGATGAATATATATGAATTGGTACAACTTTTCTGGAGACTTATTAGGGAATAATGATCTAAAGCTTAGAAAGCATTATCCAACCATTCCAGTTATAAATTATACATTTATGCACACAAAGATTTATGTACAAGGAATACTAATTGCAACACTTGATAGTAGTATAATTTTTATAATAACTTAAATAAAGGAAAAAAGAAAATAACATACATCAATACGACATACTACTATGCAGGTATTAAAAATTATGTTCTTGATATGAGCATGTAAAATGTGAGAAAATGTGTCTGGCATGTCAGATGTTAGGTGATTTCTTTTTTTCTTTTTCCGTTCTACGTTATACAAATTACCTTAAATGAATACTCAGGAAAACACTAAAAAATTTAAATTACTACCTATCCAATTTAACTTTCCCCATCACCTTTTTGAAATAAGTTAAGTTTCTATAATAAAATCCTCATTTGAATACTCCCCATCATCCACTGCTGTGGTTTCCAATCCCTGGGCTGTGGACCAGCATCCGTTTGTGGCCAACTGGGAACCCAGGCTGCACAGCAGGTGGTGAGTGGCCACGAGCAAGTGAAGCTTCATCTGCATTTACAGCCCCTCTCCATGACTCACATCACCACCTGAGCTCTGACTTCTGTCCGATTCCCTCTCCACCCTCTGGTCCATGGAAAAACTGCCCTCCATGAAACTGGTCCCTGGTGCCAAAAAGGCTGGCAAATGCTGCTGTGCTCTCTGCTGAGAAACATCTGGCACTAACCAATCAATGGTGCCCCCTGGCCTCGACCTTCAAATGGGAGAGAATAATCGTCTAGCACGGTAAGTTTCATTTGTGAAATCTATTACTTTGCTCCCAAGAATCCTAAAAGACAGAAAAGCTTATCTCCATATGATACTGGCAAAAAACCCTGAGATTCAGAGAAAAGCTGCCTGAAGTTGGAACTCAAACCCTAGGCCCTGCAAACCCAATGACAAGAGAAAAGGGTCAAGGCCTCTGCTCCGTGGAGCTCACAGCCCAGTGCGGAGGACAGGCAGGAGCCAAAAACCTGCCCCAAACACAAATGCCACACATAAGAGCCCCAGAGGCCTGTGGGTGTCTCGGATGGAGATGCTAACCCCAGCTGCAGTATCCTGTATTCTCTTGTGCAGTGGGCAGCCAGGTGCCAGCATGAGAAGAGCCAGAAGAGAGACTTGGAAAAGCAAAGTGTGTCATACTCACATGTCCTTGAGACAGGAGGCATGGCACACCACACGGGGCCACGAGGACACACCAGGGTGTTCAAGAAGCAAAAGACAGGTGCTATGGAGCACTGAGGCCCTTCCTGAGATCCCCCAGGGCAGGGTGGGGAACAGTTTGGGACAGGCCAGTCTGCTCACTCGAAGCTACAGCGTGGTCCCCAGCTGCCCGTCACCAGGCCCTGAGATGATTCAGGCAGAGGGACATTACTACCAGGGGCAGATGGGCGGGATAAAGGTGGTTCAGCTCTGGATTGTTAGTCTGTGTGTCAGAGGTAGACTCCTGGCTGGGCGCTAACTCTGAGGATTGGGAAGGGCAGTGTCCCCAGCCACAAAGGTTTTTTAAAGTGTCAAAACATGACAATATACAGAAAATTTAATATATACCTAAGACACATACTCATGCAACACACGGGAGGAACCAAGCGGAACAGGCAGGAGAACCCTCCCTAGGGCCCCAGGGGAAGACCCACATGGCTGCAGAACACGGAGCGGGTTAGGAAGGGGCCTGGCCCCACCCAGGCCTCCCTAAGATGCTTTGTCCTTATCCTAAAAGCAATGCAAGAATTTTCCACTTGGGGCTGACATGTTTTGAAGTACATTTAAAACACATTATTCTGGCAGTGTGAAGACAAGTTAGAAGGAGCAAAACGGATGCAACTGTCCAGGGTAAGACAGGTTGGTATTTAGGACCAGGAGGGGGGACAGATGTAGAGTTGGGGAAAGCGAGTGGATTCAAGATAAATTTAACAGGTAAAAAGCAGTGGGATTTTCTGATGGGCAGAGCAAAGAATCTGACCACAATGACACCGAGGTTCTGCTGCAAGTGCCCTCCCCAGACACAGGTGAGGTGAGGGGGCGGCCAGGACAGGGAAGGTCCAGCCATGCTGATTTCCTGGGCCACCTGGCATCGTGCAGATGGGACACTATGGAGACAGGAGCTCAGAGGACACACCTGGCAGGAGGCCTCACGTGTGGAAGTGGCCACGACTCTGACTCCATGGAGGACAAGACAGCCAGAGAACAATGTGCAGGGGCACCACAACGCAGCCAGGAGCACGGGTGGAGAGAGGGAGACAGGCACAGAGCCGAGTCGCAGAGGCCACGGATGACAGCACTTCCCCAGGGAGGAGCACCGAGAGCTACTCCAAGACCAAAGATGAGAACTGGCCTGTCTGCTCATGGCTGGATTTGTGACGGGTCTGAAGCCCTGGAAGAGGGCACTTGGCTTCATCAAGGGGTTCAGTGTGAAGCAACAGGCCAGGGTGCAGAGAGGGAGCTGGGGACTGAATGAGGGCGCTGTCCCTGAACTTGGTTTTAACTGGAACGACCTGGGTACGGTTAAGAAGGGAAGAGGTTGAACACCTGAGTGAGAAGGATATTCCATGGGGCCTGACATGCGTGAGGAGACAGTGCTGGAACCCAGGGCTCAGGCTTGGGACAGAAAGAACAGCTCTCTCTCCCCAGTGAGACAGGGGCGGCAGGCTAATGACGACAGCGTGGGGGTTGGTTTATGTTTCGGAGTTCACAACAATGTCCCACCATTTTACACGGGAAGGAAGCCATGCTCAGAGAGGTTGTTAAAGCTGCTCAACGTCATACTGCTGGAATTTGACATCAAATCCAGCTGACTCCAAACCTGTGCCTTTTCTGCAGCCAAATATGCTTTGTCCAAAGAAAAGGGACTCAACAAAAGCTCAGTTCTCCTCTTCTTGTTTCAAACTTTTTGTTTTTTACATTTGGTTACATAGAGTGCCGATAAAGTTCGTGTGCAATTTACAACAGCCAACTATTAATACTACTAGCAACATAACAATGTTTAATATAAAACAAAGAATATATATATATTGTGTTTCTATTGAATTTCCATATATATATATATATCTAATGGAATTTAAAAGTTCAATTAATTGACAGGAAGGCAAAAAAGTAACACAGGATGGATAGAAAAAAGGAAAGCAAATGTCAAGTGTCCAATTTAAACTGTATCAGTGATCACATTAAATATAAATGGTCCTGATTCCCCCCATGTCCCAGTAAAAGGCAAGGATTATCAGGAATGTTAGACTGAATTAAGAAAATAAGAACCAACTCCATGCTGCCTACTGGAAACAAACTGCAAATATAAAGATGAAAATAAGTTGAATAAAAAGGGTAGAAAAAAGAAAGCCATGCTAGCAATAACAATTTACAAACAGAACTGGCTATATTAGTGACAGCATAAAGAATATTGTTAGGGATCGAAGATGCATAATTTCTTAATCATAACCAAGTCAATTAGCAAGAGGGTGAAATAAACCTAAATATTTATACACTTAACAAGATTTCAAAATATGACAGAAAAATCAATGAAGCTATAAGAAGAAATATAGCCGTGCACTATCTAATGATATTTCAATCAACAATAGACTGCACAGATGACAATGGTCCCCTTAAATTATAATACTGTCCCTTTTTTATGTTTAGCTTCTCAAATACTTACCATTGTCTTACAAGTGCCTACAGCATTCACAAAAGTCACATTCTACTTGTAGGCTGGAAGCAACCAGCTACACCATACAACCTTGCTGTGCAGCAGGCTGTATCTTGTAGGTTGTATGAGTACACTCTGTGATGTTTGCACAACAATGAAATTGTGTAAGGACACATTTCTCATAACATACAGCCACCATTAAGCAATATGTGACTGACGGCAAACCCACAATTCTAACTGAGAATTGCAGAGACTTTAATATCCCTTTCTCAATAACTGATAGAATAAGTAGGCAGAAATTCAACAAAAATAGAGAAGATTTGAACACAAGCAATGTGTTCATACATCAAATATGGTATTCAACGCAGAAGAATGTGTATTCTTTTCAGGAGCATACAAAACACTTAACTAAAATAGTTCATATTCTGGATCATAATACAAATATCAGTAAATTATTTTATTTTATTTTATTTTTTTTGAGACAGAGCCTCAAGCTGTTACCCTGGTAGAGTGCTGTGGCTTCACAGCTCACAGCAACCTCCAATTCCTGGGCTCAAACGAGTCTCCTGCCTCCGCCTCCCAAGTAGCTGAGACTACAGGCGCCCGCCACAACGCCCAGCCATTTTTTGGTTGCAGCTGTCATTTTTGTTTGGCAGGCTGTGCTGGATTCGAACCCGCCAGCTCAGGTGTACGTGGCTGGCGCCTTAGCCTGTTGAGCCACAGGCGCCGAGTCAGTAAATTATTTTAAAAGCTTCATGTCACACAAACTACAATCCCTGACTGCTATGAAATTAAACTACAAGTCAATAATTGAAAGATTTGTGAAAAGTCTCCAAGACTTTGGAGAAGAAAATGGACATAAATAGAAAAGAAATCAAGGGGAAACCAAAAAATATTTTAAACTAAATGACAATGAAAATACAAGAAATCACAATCTGTGGGGATGCCACAAAAAACTATCAATTTAAAAATAATCTATTAGTATAGAATTTAAACATAAGCATTCCACACAAATAGATACTTCAAATAAGCAAAATTTTAAAAATACGTTTCACCATCAAGAGATCACTGTTAACATCTTAGCAAGGTGGCTCTCAAAGTTGAGCATGTATCAAAATCACCCTAGGTAAGTAAAGGCTTGTTAAAACACACACGATTGGACTCTGCGTCCAGAGTGTCTCGTCTGAGGCTCTGTCTTCCTCCTCAGTGTTTGGGGGGCAGGGATGTGGGTGCTGCATGCTGGCCCGGCGACCACGGTGTGAGGACCAGTGCCCTAGTGTATATTCTCCCAGAACTCTTACTACATGTGATGTGCCTGGATATGAACGCTCATACTTCTTATAAACCAAAATGAGATCCCATTTTAAAAAAGTTTAAAAACATTTTAATTAACCCCATCTAGGTACAATATTGCCACTTAAATAAGTAATCAACATAAAAACATTATTAATGAAATATTTTGCATTTTGAGGGTACTCTTTGGAATCCCTCCTGTATTTTGCACTTAGATTACATTTCTAACTGCACTAGCCACATTTTGAGTGCTCATTAGCCAAAGCTTAAGAACGCTGTACAAATGGAAATACATAATATATATACACATACTCTTGTATAAAACTTCCTCCACTCCACATAACGTGGTCCACCATACTTAGTTTATCCATTCTTCTATTGATAAGACACTTGTGTAGTTTCCACTTTGGGGCTATTACAAATATAGCTGCTATGGATATTCTTGTACGCTTATTTTTATGGACATATGCTTTCGCTTCTTGTATAAATACTTAGGAGTGGAATTGCTGTGTCAAAAAATAGCTGGTATATATTTAGTTTAGCAAGAACCTACCAGACCCTTTTCAGAATTGTTTTATATTGCAATTTTCCCCCCAAAGATTTCTACCTTTCCATTTTGTAAACTTTCTTTTCATCAAATACTCAAGACAATATTCTAATTCGTCCTATTGACTACAGAATGTCCTTCCTGCTGGTCTGTCAAAACTAACATCCAATCCAGGACTATCCTTCGTTTTTGGCTGTCTCCATTAAGTCTCTCTAAATACATCCTAATTAATACCCAACCTCCTTTCCCTTTTAAACAACACTGACCCATTAAAGTAATCTGTGAATAAATTTAAAACTGAAAATTGTAGGATATGATTTTATTTACTTATAAGAAAAGCTTTAAATAACAAAAAAATTAGAGACAGATAAGTAAACCAAAGTACAGATCAAACAGTACAGGCCATTCCATATGCATTTGTGTACTGAATTCATTATGTAGAATCTGATATCTCAGATACATATAAAGGAAAGTTTTGGAATAAAACCAAGATGTGAAATTACAAGGCCATGCATGCATGGGGTTGCAGGGAACATTTAACTGGAGGGAAATTTTGACATTTGATTACCTTTACTTCTTAGAAGGGACTGAGCTATAAACTCCACGTATGGTACTTATAAAACATCAGCTACTCAGTTTTAACTGTTTTTAAATTATTTATTTCATTTTCATTAGCTTTGGAAAATTCATTTCAAAGAATTTCACTTATGTCTTATGGTTTAATTGGAGTATTTTTTAATTTGGTAAGAAGACAACATAAGATCTACCCTCTGAAATTTTTAAGTGTACAATACAGACACGATGCTATACAGCCCTTTAAACTATCATTTGCTTCTTTTGCTTTATACTTTTCTTTTACACCCTTTTAAAACTGTTTAGTTTTAAAATAACACACAAATGCTTAAAACTACACAAAGCAAACGCATATAGCTCAGTGGATTATTAAATGGTAAGCACTGTGTCCACCAAAAGAGTCAAGAAATAAAACTGCTGGTCAACTCATCCCAAACTCAGCTCCTTCTTTCTCTCTACCAGTAACCGCCATCCAGAGTTTTACAGTAACTACATAAGTTTTGTAATAGTTAATTTTACCAAAGGGTGCATCTTTATACACTAGTGTTTAGTCCTTCCCATTCAAAAAAAATGTTACATCTTTTAAGTTATCTTTACTCTACAGCTTCCTCCTCCATCTCCTTCTTTTCCTTGCAATTGATCTGTTGACTGGTAGAGCGTCCTGGGGTCGGGATTTTGCTGCCTGCACACTCGTGGTACTAGTCACCATGTCCCTCTAGCCTCTGTGGTTTCTGCAATTTGGCAGTCGGATCCAACTGGATCCTTTTGGCAAGGCTGAACGTGGTGTCTCAGGAGGAACACACAAGTTTCCCTTTTTCTTTTAAAAATATCATTATGACCTTGATACTTTTTGTTAATCATTTGTACATGCAAGTAGTGGTGAAGGTCACAGTGGCTTCGCTTTCTGAAACTTCCTGGCTCTGTATTTCCGTCCTCTTCTCTGTCATGTTTCTGTTGTCTTTACCTCGTTCAATGTCAGCTCCCTTCTCTAAAGCCTCTTCTGAGTCATGGCCTGTCCCAGATGGGCTCTTCTCAAATCCTCCCCGGTGACCTGGGGGCTCTCTTCTCTCATCCACCAGATCCGTTGTCACCTCCCAGGTCCCTCGACACAGATGTGGATGGCGTGTGGGCTCGGTGGCCAGCGCATGTCCCCAGATGTTCTTTAGGATCTAGGGCTTACTCTGACACATAGTTTTGCTTTATAAAATGCAGTCCTCAAATATTTTATTTTGCTAAGCAGATGTTTTTTACACGTGGTTTTAGGTTTGGGGAAGATTCAAAAAAACTATGCTTTCACTACCACCATCAGCTTCTCAGCAGTCTTTCTAGTTTAGAAACTTAAGAGGAGAAAAATTAGAATGTTCCTATCATAAAGAAAAAATAAATATTTAAGGTGATGGATATCCTAATTACCCTGATCTGATTATATGAATGCATCAAAGTATTACGTGTGCTCTGAACATGTGCACATTATGTATCAACAGAAAATAAGGACACGCAGAAAACTGTTACCCTGATTCCAAAAGCCAAAGACAGCACCAAAAAAGGAAACCACACACCAACACCTCTCCTACCTACACCTTCCAGTATCAGCAAATAAAATCCAGCAATGTATGAAAGGAATCATGTACCATGACCAACTGGGATCTATTCTAGTATGTTCAACCTTTGAAAAAAATCAATTGCTGTAACTCACGGTATCAACATGATAAAGAAGTTCCATCAACTGACTGAACTCACATTAACCGTCTGACCCAGCAATGCGCTCCTGGGCTTTTGTCCCAGAGAAGACAGACTTATGTTCACTCAAAAACCTGCACACAAAGGTTCACAGAGGCTCTGTTTGTAACAGCCCAACCCAAACGTCCTTCGATGAATGAAGGGTTAAACAGACGGTGGCAGGGCCATCCCGGGGAACACTACTCAGCAATGAAATGGAACAGATAATTGATACACACAACTCAGACATATCTCAAAGGAATTAAGCTGAGTGGAAAAAGTCAATCTCAAAAAGCTACGTACTGTATTACTCCATTTTTACAACATTCTTGAAATGAGAAGATCATAGAGGTGGACGGATGAGTGGTTGCCAAGGGTTAGGGACTGCATGGGGGGTGGGGTGGGGGGATGGGTGGGGGAGTGGGGCAGAAGAATTCTGCATCCTGACCGCGGTGGTTATGAGAAGTCACACGTGGTAACATTGTATAGCTGTGTACACACAAGGTGAGTGCTCATGAAACCGGTAAAATCACAATCAACTGTGGATCACGGGGGAAAAAGGATAAGTGGGACGGACTCATTGGTTTCTGATTTAGAATCCAAAAATGAATGACAACAGACATCTGAGAGCCTACTATGTGCCAGGAGACCTGGTGGGCTTGTTACTGTAAAATACTGAGATTAATCCTCATAAAAACCTTGTGAAATAGTCTTTTATTACTCCTGTTTTTCAGATAAAGGTATAAAATCAAGAATGTTAAGAATCCATCCAGCTGGGAAGTGACAGAGTGAGTGCTTAAACCGATTTATGGTCCATAATCAGAGCTTTCCCAACTACCCTCAGTAGGCCAATGAGGCAACTCTAACTACAACTGCTGCTGAGACGGTGCAGTGATTTGAGAAGGGGGGGCTGGGGGGAGGGTGCAGGATCTGCGGGAAGGCAGCGGGCTCCACAGGGGGTACCTGCTCCGGCTGAGGCAGTGCTGGCTGGTTGCTGGCTGCGGGCTTTGCTGTTAAGGGGTGGGCAAGGTACTTCTCTGAATTGCTTACTGTAAATTGTGGGTGGTACAATACCTCCAGAGGAGAATGTTGTCCTGCAGAGGATGGCAAATCAAGGCACGAGGGCCACGCCTGGCCTACACCCTTCTATCACTCAGAAGCAAAGATTGGCTATGACATTTTAAATGGTAGAAAAAAAAAATCAAAAGAATCACATCTCATGACACCAGAAAACTATCTGAAATCCAAATTTCTATGTCCATATATAAAGTTTTATTGGAATGTAGTAACGTTCATTCATTTTCATGCTGTGACGGCTTTTGGCAGAGCTGGTGTGACAAAGACTCGCTCTCAACCAAACTCTAGTCAGGCTCCTCTGCACCCTCTTCTCCCGAGGCTTCAGCCTCAGGCTTGCGTACACAGGTTGAGCAAGAATCCTGCTCCATCAGTTTAGAGAGAAGCCCCTGGTTAGTACTGCCACAGCAACCTAACGGCCTTCCGGCCTTTTACCAGTCTTCCGACTTTATGTACCGATTGGCAGGCACATTAAGTACAAGGTCTTAATGCCTGAGATCAATATTGTTTCTGCCACAGAAGGCCCAATTTACATTCTCCAAAAGCTGACTAAAAGACTTCTCTGCTCTGTGGAGTGATATGGCAGGGAGGGTTGCCTGGACCCAAGGCCCACAGCAGGCCAGACCTGCACGTAAACACAGCAATCAACCCAGTTAACTGACAAGCCATGGGACGAGTCCAATTAAGGGGGATGCATAATTGATTGTATAATAATTTTCACTTTTAGTTTAAACTTTCAGTTTATTCACAATCTTGGGAAACACATTTTAGGCTATGGAAAGTATATATTTCCCCCTTAAAGTTCTTCAAATCCTTACTATGAGTTATGTTCTGACTTGGGTATTATTTACAAGACAGAAATTACTTTGAGGTACAGAAGGGTGAGTGAGGACAAAACTCATAATCTCAGGTGTTTCGGGGGACAAGTCTCCCATGTATCAAAAAACAAAAACGGGCGAAGCTGGCTGTGATGGCCCTGTGTCTGGGCATTCTGAGACTGACGATGGTTTCGGTTTGGGAGATGTGTGTGCAGCCTCCCAATTAAGCCTGGCAGAGGTGACAGCTACAATGGTGGTATTAACAAATAATAGCAATGGCACAGTCACTGCACTCACTGCAGCTGACCCACAATAGCCAAGCAGTAGGAGCCAAGAGTCTATCAGGGGATGAATGTACACACGAGACGTGGTCTATACACACAAGGGAAATACAAGCCAGTGTCAAAAGTGAGGGCCTGGATGCGGAGAGAAGGGAACACTTCTACATTGCTGGTGGGACTGCAAACTAATATAGCCTCTGTGGGAAGAAGTGTGGAGAATTCTCAAAGAACTAAAAGTTGGCTCGGCGCCTGTGGCTCAGCGGGCTAAGGCGCCAGCCACGTACACCTAAGCTGGCGGGTTCGAATCCAGCCTGGCCCGCCAAACAACAATGATGGCTGCAATCAAAAAATAGCCAGGTGTTGTGGCAGGTGCCTGTGGTCCTAGCTACTTGGGAGGCGGAGGCAGGAGAATCACTTGAGCCCTGGAATTGGAGGTTGCTGTGAGCTGTGATGCCATGGCACTCTATCCAGGGTGACAGCTTGAGGCTCTGTCTCAAAAAAAAAAAAAAAGAAAAGAAAAGAGGTTGCTGTGAGCTATGAAGCCGCAATGCTCTCTTGCTCTTCCTCTCTTCTTTCCTCTTCCTCATTCCCCTACCCTCCACCTTGTATGCGATCATCTTCTGCCTTCATGTTAGAATTCAGTACATTTTTTGAGACCCTGTCTCAAAAACTAACTAACTAACTAAATAATAAATAAGATGTTCTGGGGTGGTTCTCCACAAATAGAGGAATAAAGTAGATGGCTTGTTTCCTAACAACTTGGGATTGGATGGCATTCAACGTCGAGTGTTTTATGATGCCCTAAAAAAAAATTAAATTTTGTACACCACGAACTTTCAGATTTCTTGTAGGAAATAAACTCTGTGTCACACTGTGCTGTGCAGAGGAGGAAGCCATCAGTCTTTGCAGTTAGGAATTGGCTTTGTTTGCCAAGGAAGCTGGACAGCTTGATACTGCTAAATCATTTCAGAAACTGTGTGTGTGTGTGGGATCTAATATATATCCTTGTCTGTTGTGTACATCATCTTTGTTAGAGAGCGAAAAAACAGAATTAATATCCAACTTTCGAACCCAGAAACAAAGTAGAAAAAAATAATATGTTTTGCAAAATTTTTGGTTATTTAGCTGATGGTGAAATGTATCTGTTTAATTTCCCCAAACATACCAAATGAATATGTAATAAACGAAGGCCTCCAAAAACATTAAAGTCTGGGCATTCCTGTTAAAGTAAGCATTTCATTTCTTTCCTTGGTCCTCCTTGACAAATCTGAGCTGCTAACTTTTGCCAGGTCTGAAGCTGGGAGAACGGAGAAACACACACAAGCCTCCCAGGGGATGGGGTGGGGCAGGGACCTTGCCCTCATTGAAATTTGTATGAAGATTGGGGCAATTCTGTTCATCCATTGTAGACCATCAAATAGCTTCATATTTCATCAAGTAAGTGAAATATGCCCCATTCATAAGAAATATGTTAGCCACAATTTCAGGATAACACGCAGCTTATTATGGACAACAAATTCTGAAGGAAAATATGCTTCCCCCCCGAAAAAAGTTGCAGACCAAAACCAAAATAGTCTTTGTAATTTGTACTCACAGGTCTCCCCCAAGCTGAAATACCACGCCTTTCACTGAAGCATTGCAGATCAATTAGACGTCTTTTGGGAAATTGAATCAATATACAATTTTAAGAAGCACTGTAGTCAGTTTTGCCTTGGGACATGGGGTAAACTCTCTAGGCTTCACTTTCATAGTAATAATTAAAATTAAACTTGCAATATTATTAACATGCCATCAGTGATAAATATTAATAATAATATTAATGCTATTGATATTAAATGACATTAATAATAATTATTATTGCTGTTCTCTTAAAGGCCATTTGAGTAAAGCTCTTTATAATTTACATATTTTCATGTGTAATGATTAGGACCAAGGGCTTTTTCTTCTCTTGGCTGCTCTTGAAGCCTGTGAGGACAGTGAAAGTAACACTTCCCATTTCCCAGAAGGGAAGTAGTGAGGACCCTGGAGCTCAGATTAAGAAGACAACTCCAGAAACTGAGGTCGAGCAAGAGGGAGGGTGAGGAGTCTAAGGCTACAGAAAAATTAGGTGCGGTCTTTAAGGGAGTGTGATGTTAGGAAGCACAGAGCAATCCCAGGGCTGAAAAGCAGAGACCCCTAGTGAAGAGACCCAGATGATTTCTCGGGTCTGACACATGTGTATTTAAGTGAGTATCATCTTATCTTTAGGCTTTGCCAAAGAAGTGAAAAAATCAAGGGTATTAAAGGCTCTTTCTAGGGCTTGAGGAATTGCATATATGTCAACTCATCCCATCCACTCCATCCTTTATCATTTAGAAGGGATGTTTCTCCCTCCTCTCACCCTGTGTACCACACAGCAGGTCTTCTGGGAAGGTCTGATCAATTGAATTGTTTGCAACAAAAAAAGTATAGAAACAACCTAAGTGTCCCTTGGAAGAGAACTACTAAAAAAATGGGGCGGCACCTGTGGCTCAAGGAGTAGGGTGCTGGCCCCATATACTGGAAGTGGTGGGTTCAAACCCAGCCCCGGCCAGAAAAAAATATATATGATAATAACATCCTTTAGT
The DNA here is from genome assembly GCA_963574655.1 of Perodicticus potto. Classification (NCBI taxonomy): domain Eukaryota; kingdom Metazoa; phylum Chordata; class Mammalia; order Primates; family Lorisidae; genus Perodicticus; species Perodicticus potto. Next base: position 64,945 of record CAUYRH010029541.1, read on the forward strand.
AGATGGGGAAGATCTGTCAGGGCAGATGTGGATGGGCCACCTGATGTGTTGTTGTAGGGAAATGGCCAGGTGACTAATGATGTGTGCTCTTTGGTACTGTGTAAAAATACAGTGGGGCACGTTTGTATCTGTATAGAGATCCCGGCCTATGCACAGGAGAGAACATCAGACTTAGAGGATTCAGGGAAGCTGAGAACGAGGATGGTCTGAGCAGAGAAAATGAAGGAGTAGCTGTCAGAGCTGAGAGGGAGACTTCCTTGTTAAATGCATAAATGCTTATTTACATTTTTTTGAATATGCATAAATTTCTCTCAAGCTAAAAACAGATAGATGTGCATATATTTTATATGTATGTGTGCACATGAAGAGAGGTGGAGGGAGAGCATGAATCTTATACTTATATATATATATGTTTTTGAAGTCTGGTTTCACTGTTCCCAGATGTGTGACCTTGGCCAAGGCAATGACCTTCTCTAGGGTTCCAGTTCTTCATTTGTAAAATGTGGGTGAACAGATCTCCTGCTCATGATGTGTGTGTGAAGAGTTTTGCTGCAGCCAGCTTATAAGTGAGGCTCTCTGCCTCCGCTGCATCCCTCATGGAATTACAAGTCTCCATTTCTCTTTTCCTAGCTTCATTCGGATATTGACTCTGGTGATGGGAACATTAAATACATTCTCTCAGGTGAAGGAGCTGGAACCATTTTTGTGATTGATGACAAATCAGGGAATATTCATGCCACCAAGACGCTGGATCGAGAGGAAAGGGCTCAGTATACGCTGATGGCTCAGGCGGTGGACAGGGACACCAATCGGCCCCTGGAGCCGCCATCAGAATTCATCGTCAAGGTTCAGGACATTAATGACAACCCTCCAGAGTTCCTGCATGAGACCTACCATGCCAACGTGCCCGAGAGGTCCAACGTGGGTGCGTACAGCAAGGGAGAATCACTCCGCTTCCGGGCCTGGTGTTGGTGCCGTGGGTGGGCTGAGGCCCTTTCGCCCATTCTCCCAAATCAGGAAGTTGAATTTAAATTTTAATCTTCTATTGAAAATTAAAACAAAAATTTCATTTGTGTAGCTAAAGTTCAAAGATTCAAAATGGACTTAAGGTTTTTAAATCTGAGTTTATAAAATATGAGAAAGAGTAGAAGAAAAATAATTTAATCTGGGCAATTCTGGCCTTTATCCTTATCAGCAGTGTGAATTGGGGTAGCCTCACTAGCCTTGGTTTTCTCCTATGCAAAATGGGAATGACAATATTGGGTCTTGTAAGGTCAGAGATAATAGTTGTCCAGACACTAGGACACACCAATGTTCAATAAGTAATAACCATGGTAATATTCGTTGCATATATGCATCATGATAATTCATGACTTATATGCACTATTTTATTTAATTTTGCAATGATGAATCTTTGCAGTGAGGTAATTTCAGTGTGCTAATTTTACAGATGGGAAACTGAAGCCAGAAACAGGTTTACTGATTTAGGCAGGGCCATCTGAACTATGAAGTGAATACAGAATGCACACTCAATCACAACATCGTGCTACCACCTATTAACTCAGCAGTAGGTATACCTTTACAACATACTTAAAGACACATTGCATTGCTAAAGGATAATCTTCTGAAGGATGTCTTCAACTAGCCACCTTCTTCTGGCAATAGTTCTCTTTTGGCTTTATAGAACTCACACAGTGGTGGTCTTTTGAGAAAAATTCCTCATATTAAGGAAGTTTTTATCTTTCAGACGGTGTGCAGAACTGTTCTGATCAGGGAGTGAGTCTGGTTACAAGAAATTTAGAGCTCAAATGAATTGCAAGTTCATCAGGGACATATAATCTATTATTTTACAGATGATAAAACCAAGTTCCACGTATGGGAACCAACCTACTCCAGAAAATTAGATGTGATCCTAGAGCCCCGAGACCCTTCCCGCATGCTCGTGTAGGGCCTTTTATGCCAGAGAATAGCATGCTGCTCTTCCTCCAGCCAAAGTCAAGTTCTTTTCATGCTTTATGTGAGCCAGACTGAGGCTTTCCCACCTTCATCTCCCCCCTTTCCCCTGCTCAGTCCTGTCTCTGGGTATTCACATGTGGATTCCAGTGAGAAACAGCAAATGTCAAATGAATTCATGTATAAGAGACAGCAGTGTCAGGAATTGGGAGGGGCAGGGTGAAAAGGCAAGTCATCAGAAAGACTAATCCAGGGAATTTTCATTGCTCTCACCTTTGGGAGCTCGTGGATGTTTAGGGATAACTCCCACACCTTCTGTGATGGGATGTGAAAGTATGGTCCTTATTGCCAGTCAGTTCTGCGACTCATGACCAGCCGCAGAGACCCAGACGACTTCTGACTCCTTTCTAAATTTCCATTTTTTCGTTGTTAAAAATAAGGATAATGTAAACTATGACGAGGGTCAAATCAAATAGGCGTAAAATACACAGAGTTGAAAAGCACTTTTAGCAGAGTTCTATAAGTAAGTTAAGCATGAAAATTTAATAATTTCCCAGCCATCCCATAATGATATTCTCCTTATGAATCTCCATTGTCTAGAATAGTGCCTGACATGGAGGAAAAGCTCAACTCATGACATTATGAGTTGTAGAAGAGTAACCAGAAAACAAGTGAGATTTACTTTCATGTCACTTGGAAATGATTTAGGGTGCTGGACATTAAGAGATGGTCAGAGGCTCTGTAAGTTGGCTCCTTTGCTTCCACGGAGAATCTTGTCTCTACCCTGGAAATGTCACGGAGAGAACTTGAGTTTTTGTTGCTTGCTGGATCAGCGTCGGACTCTTGATTCCAGCAATAAGCAACTTTATGAAATAGATTTGCAGAACTTTCACTCTCAGTTTTTCACAAGTACAGTGGATATAGAAATAAATGGTCAGCAGAAGGATGCTGGCAAACTGCATTGCCCCAAACAGTGTCCGGCACAGAAACATTCTCTAAATACCAGTTTCTTCTTTCACCTTCTCTCTCCCCTCTGCGAAGCCCAACATGAGATGCCCTGGATGTTATTACCTGTGAGCAGCCAGGAACAGAAGTAGGCAAAGCAAAACTCCAACTTTCTTCAATTCCTTGTTTTCCCTTCATTCTGATCCATGAATGGTCCCCTTCGATGTCCCCATAACTCTACTGATGGTTTCTGTTATGAGGCTATCAGACCCGTTAGAGATGGGAAGATGCAATTTTCATGCCAGTAGGGAACAACATTCTGCACAATATTTATAGCCATAAATTAATTAAAATGTAGTATTAGCAGCAATTTTATTATGTGCAAAGCAACGATAAAATGATGTATTTATTGCTGTGTTACAGATGGAAGATTCCACTCTGCCTAGTCTGGAAAAGCAATTTATCATTAATTATCCTTTATTATACTCTTTGGGAAGATTTTTATTTAATTATTTGATACACTGAACATTTCAATTACCTGGATTTAAAAATGTTTTTGCAATAATGTTTATATTTTTAATTGCCAAGCATAGCGATATGTACTACACATATAGAAAGTTCAAGTTTAAACTATAGGATTTAAAAAGAAAAAAAGGAAGAGAGGCAGGGAAAAGGAAAGAAGGAAGGAAGATTGTTGGCATTTCAACTCCACGGAAGTGAGAGCATGTGGAGGAATTGAGGGGCCGTCTTCAGGTCATAATTTTAATAGGACACTTTGAAAACAAGAAAATGATTTGAAAAGCTGAGTGGGTGTTGCTCATTAATTTATTCCACTCTTAAGGGACGTCAGTAATCCAGGTGACAGCTTCAGATGCAGATGACCCCACCTATGGCAACAGCGCCAAGCTGGTGTACAGCATCCTGGAAGGACAGCCCTACTTCTCCGTGGAGGCGCAGACAGGTACTGTGGCATGTCCTTGTTGTTTGTGACACAGAACGCGTAAGGCGTCCAAGTCTGCTCACCAATCTCCTTTGATTCTCGATTTCCTATGCTATAAAGAGGGGTCGAGAGGGCTACCTTACAGGGTTAGTGTGGGGATGCGACACCAGGCTCGGTGCCTGCCCACAGTCAGCAGTCCATGAAACACTGATTATCGCTTCTCCCGGATTTTACAACGTCACGATAGTGGACGTAATCTTAAAATTCGACTTTAATGTCAGAAGGGTCTTGGACTGTGGATCCAAATTAAGAGCCTGTAGAACTTAGGTCCTGATATTAAAACGGGCCTGCTTGAATAGCCACTGCAGGCGAGGTGTCAGGGGCGAGTGTGAATATTCAACTGAGGCAGCCCCTCTCTAGTCCTCTGCGGTGCTGCTAGATCTCCAGAAATTTAGAAAGAAGGCGGTGCAGATTTCTTGGAGAAAACAAAGAGCAAACCAAAAAGGCCAGGCATGGTGGGTGGCTCACGCCTATAATCCTAGCACTCTGGGAGGCTGAGGCGGGTGGGTCTCTTGAGCTTAAGAGATCAAGACCAGCCTGAGCAAGAGTGAGACACCATCTCAACTACAAATAGAAAAACTAGCCAGACCTGGTGGTGGGTGTCTGTAGTCCCTCAGCTACTTGGGAGACTGAGGCAAGAGGATGTCTTGAGCCCAAGAACTTGAGGTTGCTGTGAGCTATGATGCCACAGCACTCTACCCAGGGCAACAGTCTCAAAAAGAAAAGAAAAAAATTATGAATAGGGCGGCGCCTGTGGCTCAGTGAGTAGGGCACCGGCCCCATATACCGAAGGTGGTGGGTTCAAACCCAGCCTCGGCCGAACTGCAAAAAAAAATTAAAAAAAAATGAATAAATACAGAGTGAGACTGTTTCAAAAAGAAAAGAAATAAAAAACGTGAATAAATACAGTTCAGTACAAAAACCAAACCAAAACTTTTCACTTATTTCATACCAAGTTTGACTCTCAGTGAGAATAAACACTAAAATCATGGGAAACTGCCAGTTCACAGTGTTATCCCACTTACCCTTTCTTTTTCCACAAGCATCACCCTTTTTTTCTTTTATTTTTTACAGTTTTTGGCCGGGGCTGGGTTTGAACCCGCCACCTCCAGCATAGGGGACCTGCGCCCTACTCCTTTGAGCCACAGGTGCTGCCCTATCGCCCGTATTTTTGAATGATGTCCATGTATTGTTAGAGTTCGAATCCATCATATACATGTCAATTCACTGTACGCATGGTCTATCCATCATGGGTTACGCTCGGTTACTTATTACAACCTGCACTTACCTAAGGGTTCATTCACGTGCAGCCATCTTGCTTCCAAACACAAATGTATGGAGTTATTTGCCATGATTTCCTCAAACTCATTTGTCATTAGTTTTTTTAGCTTACCCCAGGACAAACATGGAATTTCATCTGGAAATTTGAGATGTTAAAAATTCTCCGGGACTCAGAGTTAGGAAACCCCAATATGAACCTCCTAAATTATTTAACAGAGAAGGAAAATAAGTTTGTGGGTGTTGCTCAGAAATGTACAAATGTTATGGAAGAAGAAACTAATGAAAACTAAGGTTTCTACAGGGTTTTTTTTATATATTTCTCATAAAATGCTGTAGAGAGAAAAGCTTCCAATTTCCCTAAAGATCTAAGTGATCATAGAAACCATGTGCCAAGGCCAAGTGCAGTGGTTCACGCCTGTAATCCCAGCACTTGGGAGGCTGAGGTGGGTGGATTGCTCTGAGCTCACAGGTTCAAGACCAGCCTGAGCAAGAGTGAGACCCCCATCTCTAAAAAAAAAAAAGAAAAGAAAAAAACAAAGCAACCATGTGATAGTGTGCAGGGATCCTATAGATTCCAATAATTAATTCCTATTATTTTTATGATTGGTGATCATACACAGTAAGACCCTGTGTAAGAGTCATGAATATTTTTAATGTATTTGGTTTATTCACTTAAAATGTTAATCAGTTTGATGAAAATAGTTCAGACTGTATTTGAAACCAGCACATTGTACCCCTTGATTGCACTATTGTACACAGCTATGATTTAATAATAAAGACAATAAAAAATAAATAAATAAATAAATAAAAATTAATATTAACATTTTAGAGTATTGTATGAAATAGATGCCTTCTACTTTAAACTTAATATAAAACACAGAAATGTTTCAAAGAGCTGCATGCAGGAATGGATCAGGAAAGATTCTGCTGGTTTAGTTGTGGGTACCACTCAGATATTTCAGTCTTATGATCTTGACACCGGAGAAGGAAGTTATTACTTGATGTACAATAAAACTTATAGAAGAAATAAAAAGTGAATGCTGTAATTGTTTTTATTTGCTTGAAAAGACATATTCATGGCTAGGCAAAGTGGCTCATGCCTATAATCCTAGCACTCTGGGAGGCCAAAGCGGGTGGGGTAGCTTGCACTCACAGGTTCGAGACCAACCTGAGCTAAAAAGCAAGACTCCATCTCTACTAAAAAGTAAAAAAAATGAGGCAAGAGGATTTCTTGAGCCCAAGAGTTAGAGATTGCTGTGAGCTATGATGCCATGACTCAGTGACAGCTTGAGACTCTGTCTCAAAAAATAAAAAAAGGAAAGAAGAGACATAATTAATAATAATGGCTGCCTTTAGTTATAATTACTGTGTTGAAATGACTCCTCTTGAGGGCATGGGTTATTTCATTCACCTTTGCTTCCCCAGTGCCTAGAACATTTCTGTTGCTCTCATGTCCTTACAAATGAATGTCTTTCTGCTCACCTGTGCAGGCATCATCAGAACAGCCCTGCCCAACATGGACAGGGAAGCCAAGGAGGAGTACCACGTGGTGATCCAGGCCAAGGACATGGGGGGACACATGGGCGGACTCTCAGGAACGACCAAAGTGACCATCACGCTGACCGACGTCAACGACAACCCACCAAAGTTTCCACAGAGTAAGTAGGTGGCCTTGGCTTTCGCTGTTCAGTGGTGACGCAGACAACTGTTTGTCTTCTCTACTTCATCCCTATTTTACTCAGCTTCCAGAAAGAAAAGTCTTGACAACGAGGGATAATTGGTATCATTCTTACAAAAAAAAAAAAGACAAGACAAAAACAACAACAAAAGTTAGTGAAGCAGAGGTTATGAGAGAAGAAGATATAAAAAGTCCCGTGACCCTGGAAACAGAAAATCTAGTTTATTTAATATTTCACTAGGGACTAGTAAAATGATCTAGTACGTAATTAACTTTTCTTTATCTCAGTATCATCTTTTCTAACCTGGATAGAACAGTGCCTGAATCAGTTATCAATGGCTGTGTAACAAACTTGCTAGCAACCTGAATGATTTAACACAATAATAATCATTGACTTGTGTCCTAAGTCTGCAATTTGGGCAATTCTTGGAGGAGACAGCTTGTCTCTGTTGCCCACAGCATCCGCTGAGGACAGCTCCTCTGGGCTGGAGGATCCACTTCCAAAATCCTTTACCCACAAGGCTACTGAGTTGTTGACTGCTGGCTGCTCTCCCACGTGGGCCTCTCCAGGGCTGGGTTCTGAAAGTGTGACCTCCAAGGACTCTAGGCAGAAACTGCACTGCTTTTTGTGAACTAGCTTCAGAAATCACATAGGATCATTTCCAGTACTCATGAAACTACGCCCAAACTTATATATAGCCCGTGTAGACCCCACCTTTCAATGGAAGGACTATTCAAGTCATGTTAAAGGAAGAGTGCATGGGTTGGGTGAAATTGTTTTGGCCATTTGGGGCTGCAGCCGTCTTCCACAGTACCTGATTATAAGATTACCCATATGACAAAATAAGCTAACATAAAATCTTATTCTTTCATTTGGCATAAGCTGTCAACAAATGCTAGCCATTGTTATCTAGGGTATTATAGCTGTTCAATAAAATTTATAGAATTGCTGAGGGAATTAAAAGAAAAATGATTTTGAAAAGCTGTTATGAATAATCATCATTACAATAACAGCCATCGTTTAATGAATAGTGGTTGTTATTGTAAATCTCTACAAGAGCCTACATTTTACAGTTAAAACTGGCTTCCATGAAAAAGTTCAGTAATGTGCCTAAGAAATGCGACAGTCATAATTTGAACACAAATCTGTTTATGTACCTTATTTTGCCTCATACAATGCACACTTCTTTTGCCCACATTTTCAAGTGAAAATTAGGGTGCACATTATATGTGGGTAGTATGGCTCAGAAGCAGGGAAGCCCAATAGGTTTTGCAGGTCACACACCCTCCTACTTGGGCCCGCCGGGCACAGGGGGTTCCAGTCTGTGAGGGTCTGAGATCTGCCACCATCAAAGCTGGTGAGGCCTGAGACCTGTCCATGTAGATAGGACTGGTGGCCCTGCACAGGCTCTGGAGACCCGCCTGGCTGCCCGTGAGCCTCGCAGTGTCAGAAGTTGTCACCCCTCTGTTCACATGTGTGGCCATTTGGGCTGCAGCCCCGGATGTGGTGGGGAGGGAAGGGCTCCCGGGAGAGAGGGAAGGGACAGTCTTCACAGTCTTTGCAGAGAGGGCAGCTGCTGGGCTCAATGCAATGTGCACTTTTACCAGAGAAGCATTAACCCTCCCCAGAGGGGTCTTTCCTTGCCAAGAGCCAGCCACTTTCTCAGGGGGCTTTCTCCTGAAAGTTTGAGCCCAAAACGTGAGTGTTCATTGTACACAGAAACGCATTACTCATTGCAAAATACGATATGCACAGGTGTATACAAGGAGACAGTATGATCGTCAGGATCTGATGCTTCTCGTACATGGAACCTTCATCACAAAAATGTCTTTTTCATTAGAGCCTGTGAGTTTATTACCAGACAGGTTTTGCTTTCTGCAAATGAGTGAACAAGGACGGCAACTAAATACGGCCCCAGGAAGGCACTGTGGTTACATAAAGGAATCCAAAAACCACAGTCAGCACAAGGGAAAGACAGCTTTGCCTGGTCGGGCACGAGTTCAGCATCCTCAATCTTCTCACGGCTCATCTAACACCCCAAATGCAGCGTGCTCCCCTGTCCCCGCTGTAAGATTGCCTGGCGTGCTGGAAGAAGAAGGTCAGGCAGAATTATTAGCAGGCGGCCCTCCATGCCCTTGCTCCTAGACAACCCCACAGTCAAGTTACACTCTGACCAGACCAGAGGCACCAGCTTCACAGCCACAAACCTGAATGAGGTTTAGAGAAAATCGGCTCAGGGCAAGATTTTCAAACCTTTGTAGAAATGGGTAACTAGTGACAGAGAGAGAGATCCCACTTCCCTCTTGTTCTTTATCATGGAAAGCATGCTGAGACTAAATGGAATATTAATCTGAAATGAAAGCTGCGAAGCCACGTAACTTAGCTGCATGTAGGCAGAGAACTGGAACCGACAAAACCTGTGCCGGGGAAAACCAGAACACACAGAGGGCAAGTAACTTGCCCAAGACCCCCAGCTTGGGAGCAAGGCTTCCAGCCCTATATTTTATCTCACACCAAGTATTTTTCAGATATGGGAAGCAAATAAGATAATGTCAAATCTTACTTCTTTCCTGAAAACCTTCCCGTGGCTTCCCTCGATTTAAGCAAAACTGAGCATCTTCCCCATCCCCTGCTGTGCCCTTTTGTACACATTTGCTCCTCCACCGAGGTATGCGTCCTTGCCACTTTGCAGAAGGCTCCGCTCCCATTTGTCCTCTCCCTGTTCTGCATCTGTTCAGGATGTTGCCACCTCGGGGTGTGGCCACGCGCTGTTCCCTTAGTCAGTCACTGACTCCTGCTGACGTCCATGTGGTTGTCTTGCCCTGTCCCTTTACGTTCCTTCTAAGAATGTGTTCCCCTTCCTACCATCATCTGTCTCTTTCTGTTTCTCTTTCCCACCCACACATTTAACACCAGCACGCACCTCGGTAGAGTGCTGTGGCATCATAGTTCACAGCAACCTCCAACTCTTGGGCTTAAGCGATTCTCTTGCCTCAGCCTCTCAGTAGCTGGGACTATAGGCGTCCTCCACAATGCCCAGCTATTTTTTTGTTGCAGTTGGCCCTGGCCAGGTGTGAACCTGCCAGCCTTGCTGTATGTGGCTGGTGCCATAACCACTGCACTACGGTGCTAAGCCTTTTTTTTTTTTTTTAGTTAGAGACAGGTCTCACTCTTGCTTAAGCTGGTCTCAAACTCCTGAGTTCAAGTGATTCTCCTGCCTCAGCCTCCCACAGTTGCTAGGATTACGGGTATGAGCCATGGCACCTGGCTGGTATCACCTTTAAGATAAAATTTGTTCTGATTTTGCAAGCAGGCTGGCAGGCTGACTTCACATCACCATATCAATAACATGGCAATGTTGGCCTTATAGTGAGGGAACCCCTAGTGAATTTGGCCTTGGAATGGCAGGATTACACATTCATTAGCTTATTGCCACGTGGCGGTTGAAAGCATCAACACTGCTTCAAACCAGACGTTGAAAAGTTTACTTGTTTGTATATAAAACTTGCACTTTACAAACATAACATTGTTTGTACTGACGTAGTAAACTTATTTGGTTCCTACCCTAAATACAAAGTATTATTTTTACTACTAAAAGGAGCCAATTTGAAATTTACCAAGTTTCACTCACACACATGCGCAGTCCCACAGATACATCCGTAGCTCACGCTTTCGTACACACACTTGTAATCGTGCACAACGTACGCACTCACAATCACTCACACATTTGGGTTTCCACTGTCACATTCACAATCACACACACACAGCCACCCTACTTTCTCGTCTTTCTAGCAATGATACAGGCATGCAGATACGTCTGTCTTTATTTTTTCTCTTTAGTGTCCCTTGACTTTTTTGTTTAGTAGCGAACAAAGCAATTAAGCCAGACTAAACCAGCCAGACAGTTGCCTGGGGCTAGGAGAGCACTCGGCATGCACAGTACTGGGTTCCCACTAGACAATGAATAAATACGCACAGGAGGGCCACGTCCTGGGGAAGCTTCCTGGAAAGGGTAGTGCTTGATCACGTGGTGAAGGAAGTGAGGAAAGAAGAGTGTCCACATAGAGTTAGAGGGGGTGTGACCTGGAAAGACAAAGATTGCATCTGATTTTAACATCACCATGGAGTTGTCAATGGTCTTTAAATAGAGAAAGGTTTTGTTTGTTTCTTTTGTTTTTCCGGGCACGTATTGAGCCTCAGAATTAACTCATGGACAGTCCTGAGGACATACAATGAAACCTCTGCTCCTTGAATGTCTGAAGACCCAGGTGATTTCCATCATTTCCTGATGGGAACTGTAAGGGAGCCTTGTTCTTCCCCAGGCACGTGGCAGGTGATCCTTCCCTGTCACCCTGGATCCTGATATTATTTTCCGCTCTTTGTGGAACGCATTCCTTTGACAAGCAGGCCTTGCGGCATCTTCCACCCATCTATTCTCTTCTTTCATGTTTTCAATCAGTAGAAAATTCAATTGCAAACCCTTTGAGAAATTGATCGGGATTCAATGAATTCTGTACCCTTACAACTGCCAAATAAAAGGGAAAATAAAAATAGATGTCTTCTTCTTCTAGGCGTGTACCAGATGTCTGTGTCAGAAGCAGCCGTCCCTGGGGAGGAGGTAGGAAGAGTGAAAGCTAAAGACCCAGACATCGGTGAAAACGGCTTAGTCACATACAATATTGTTGATGGAGACGGGATGGAATTGTTTGAAATCACAACGGACTATGAAACACAGGAGGGCGTGGTCAAGCTGAAAAAGGTGAGTCAGGGTGAGAAATTGAATATGCCACTGTTGGCACCTGCTCTGCTCCAGGAATTCTGCAAGACACAGGGTTAAGAGATAACAATTTGGGCAGCTAGAAGCTGATCTGACTTTGTAGTGGTGCCTGAAGCTCTGGTCAGATAATGGAACTGTATCCCTCTATGTTACTGCAGAGGAAGCTGATAACTGGAACTGGTGACACCTGCCTAAGGTTGCTGGTTAGTTTTTACAGGTTTTGGTACATTTGTCTCATATTACGTAAATGTAAATTTTGGGACCATTACGTAAATGTAAATTTTGCAGAAGCAGCCCTGAGCATGCATGGAATTCCCCCCTTAGCTCTGCCAAGCTGAATCTGTTAAAGAAGTCATTTAGAACTTTTCCTGTTTCAAACACCCAAGGTTTCTAGCTCTGCTGGCTCCTCTGCAAAACTTAAACCAGTCCTCTGGGGTTTTTTGATCTTTGTTTTTTCCTCTCAAAATTGGACCAAGAGAAACATGCATAAGGAACCTTCCCCTGTAGTGGGATAGACTGTCATTATAAACGTGTTCTGTGATTAATTTATTGGAAAGGGGAGTTTGTTGTTTCTTTTTGTGACATTTGCTCTGTACTATTGGCCAGATAGAACATGAGCTTCTTATAAACCTCCTTCTGTTTACTTTTTACATGCACACACACACACACACACAAATCGTATAAAGTAGATAGTATTATCCCCATGGGCAGTGATACCTCAACTTAATTTTGAGGAGATTGGAACTCAACACAGATAAAATCGTTTGACCTAATCATAGTTCCCCCGGCTCACAATTTGCAGTCAGGGAATTCAGGCCTGAGGCATTCTGGAACAACTTTCCTCTCAGGGCGTTTTGGAAACAGCCAGGCCCAAAAGCGTTTCTACAGAGGAGCCTACTAAGAGTCACTTGTAAGTGAAGAAACAGCGACAGCTCATTCTAAAACGGTTCCCCTCACACCCCCAATTTACCACTTGAGAAATCAACACTTCTTCATCATTAAAGTGTGAGGAGCATTCAAGTCTGAATTGGATGATGGGATTACCTTGGTTTTAATCAAGCATTCATTTTCAACTTGATTTTCTAGTGTGAATATTAAGCTTCTTGGTAGGATGGAAAAGATAGAACTGCATCACTGATTTAAAAAATAATAATAATACTTTTGGGGGCAAAACACGATTGTAAGAGGGACTTTACCGAAAAAATGCAACCAGTGTAACATGGTTTCTTATACCCTCAATGAATCCCCAACAATAAAAAAATAATAATATAATAATAATTTGGAGCATCAGTAAAGAGGCCAGAAGCTGGAGAGGAGACACAGGCCAGCTTGGGGAAGGCTGGTCCTGGAAAAAAATCTTCCAGGAGGGAAATCAAGGAACGATGTGCTCCAGGAAGCTGACTTTTCACAACATTTGAGTGTAGGCTGGGTTTGGGGAAAATACTATGGGGCACAGAACAAAGGGAAGATGGAGAGGGTGACTTTGTCACAGTAGAATAAAGAAAATGAAGGATATGGAAGTTGAGGTGAAGTTTGGGTACTTGGAAAAGTCTAGATTAGTGAGGATGAACCGTATGACCCAGCCAAACCTAATTATCAGCCTCAAGGGGGAGGGGTAGTCATTGCTGTGGCTTTCAGCTCTGAAAAAGTAGCTGTGTGAATTGCATGTAGCCTAAAGCTGTCAACTGAGTTCGTTAATTAATATAACTATCCCTCCTGCTTGACACTGACATATGAACATTGACATGAGAGGTTCCTGCCTCCCATCTTTTGCTGTTCGAGTAATTGGGTAGTTGCTTATGCTAAGGTTGTCACCTGTTTTCAGCGTATTCAGGGCATAAACACACACTGAGTCTCCAAAATCCTGAAACATTTAAATCACCCCCGTGGAACTCACACATCCTAAATGAGCTCTCTGCATCTGATTAATTTGCACATTTCCCCTCAATTCCGCGTGTTTATCCTAGGCGATGGAATAATCTTCTATAAATCACTGCTGGTTAGGCTCTAAACAGTGCGAGATGTTATTCCATTTGTCAAAGAACATTTGCTTAAACTTGTAGCACCAAGTTTCAAAGTTGCATCAGGGGAAAAAAGTAATAATAATCAGAGGTGAATTTTACAGAGCACAAATATGCCTCCTGGTGGAAGTCATTATACTCAGTTTAATAATGTAAAAGGGTTTGGCGAGATGGTGGAAATATTTTGGAATTTTAAAAGTATTTTAATGTAGTATTTTTATTTATTTTATAATCCTATCCCCACCTTTCCTACCAAAAGTTATTGTGTTATTATTTATCAGGCAGCCTTTTGAAAGAGCCTGGAAATCTGAAGTTGAATGGGTAGAATCCTGGTTACAAGGAGATTTCAATTTAATAGGACAGTTAAGTGAAAAGGGGGTTTTCTTGGCAGTGCTGATGTTTTGAGCTGGATAATTTCTTATTGTAAGGGGCTATTTTTGTTTGCATGTTTGTTTGTTTGGTTTTTGTTTTTGTTTTTTGCACTGAAGGATATTTGATAGCATCTCAGGCTTCTCCTCACTAGAGGTCAGTAAGCACACACTCCACCCCACCCGTCCAAAAAATAGCTCTGGATGTGGCCCAATATCTGGACATGAGTGATTGGGAGCAAAATCACTCCCTAGGTGACAGTCAACTGTAATAAAGAATGAGAAGACCTATGAATATGAGTCCTGAGTGACTTCTTAGGGGGACAATTCTTGAACTAAATCTTGAGAGATGAGTAGGAATTTGCTGAATAGTTAAGAAGGAAAAAAGCCAGGAAAAAAAAAATAGCCCATGAAGAACTGATATGAACCGAATAGGACAGTTTAAGAAACTGTGATACCTTCTGTTGGGAGATAGTTACAGTAGAACCAGTTGGCAAACTTGTTATAATTTAAGGAAGACATTGCAAATAATTGAAGAAGGCAGAAGAGGTACAGAGACAGTAGTGAAGAAGAATTCAAGAAAACAGTAGTAGGGAGAGTCATTCATTTACTGAATGGCTTAGAAAACGAGTATATCTTGAGTTCTGACTGCCTCAGAGTTTAATGGTAAACAAGAAAGAAAGAGAGAGAAAACCTACCCTTGGGGTATTTAGACATCTCTATGGAATTAGCTGAGGAAGAACCTGGATAAAATGAAAATGAGATTTTAGGTGGCTTGATAAGATGTGGGGAGGAAAATCCAATCTGCTCACTGCAACACCCTTGACTAAATGAGAATCCTATCTATCTCCAAGAAATCCTAGCACACTTTCTGAGCTATTTATTTTCAACCAAATAAACTCCTTATAAAGCAGTGTGGAGCAGCGTGATAAGACATGTTAAACATTCTTTATTGTAATAAAACTATTTTTATGTCTGTTTTCTTTCCTTATGTTCTTTGTACACATATATATCGATGTGGATGCATAACATTTAACAGGGCCACAATAGAGGGTGATCTGATTTGTTAACTTGATGTCACATCGTAAACATTTGAACATGCTGTTCTATAATATACATAATCATTTTTAATGACTGTATAACATCCCATCCTATGGATGAACCATTATTTCCTTAATAAAATCTCACAGCTGGATTTGGTGTTTTTTGTGTAAGTTTCCCCAGATTAGATCTAACCTTCTATTATATCTAACAAACACCATGCATTTTTGAATATTGTTTGTTTTGGTTTTCTATTGAATTAATCCCTCAGGGAGGATTTTCAGAGGTGGGATTAGTAAACTAGGGGGTATTAAGATTTTTATGGTTTATGCAATGTGTTGCCTCATTTAGCTTTATTTCAACTACTCATAACATGGATATAAATGGGAAACTACCTCAAATCCTTTTTGGAAGGAGGAGGGGAATAAATTGTAGGCAAATGCCTACATGCTATCCAACCATCAGCCCTGCTCCTTAGTCAATCAAAATGACAGATGTGTATAACCAGGTGAGCACTGGAGAGGCAAAGATCAGCAAGATACAGTGCACCCCTTATATGTGTTTCCTCCAGCTAGGGAGGAAAATGAGCCACTGCAGAAAGTCGCTGAGGGACCACAGTAATCTGCCTGGAGCTGTAGAGGGCTTCACAAGGCAAGGAGGCTTGGGTTGACTACCAGAAGGCTTCGAATCTCAAGCAACTGAGAAAGGGCACTGCAGACAAAGCTTTGCAGAAACCTGGACAGCCTAGCATGGCATCTGAAATGTATCCATTAGACTGCATCATGGGGAAACTGTCCTCCACACCAGCAGGGCTTTCCAAATGGAAAAAGGGCTCTGAGTTGCTAGGCACATGCCTAAATCAGCTTCTGAACGTTCTACTTTACGGGCATCAATAAGACTCGGATATGAGAAAATGTCGCCTTTTCTGATTACCAATTACCTAGTCTCAGAACTATCACATCCCAGTTGTTGATTCTGTCTAATAATTGCAGAGAGTGTTGAGATGTTGCAGCAGGCTTCTGTCTCCACCCTGGAAATATCACTCCTTTCTGCTGCTAAGTAACCCAGCCAGGGAGGAAGGGGCTGATGACTACCAGAATGATGGAGGGACTGGGGGCAGATTTAGCTCTAGGAAAAGAGAGTGTTCCCCAAATTTGGAAGACAGAGATGGGAAGATGATGGGAAAAAGTGTCAAGGAGATTGAACATATTTAACCTTCCTGAACTTGGGATCACTGTTAGTTTAGAGTTCTGCAAAATGAGGTTGGGACTGAGCCCCGCTACAGCATGCCCACTCAGGATAAGTGTTTACCTGGCAAAGGACTACAGCAGACAGGCAGGTGCCCCATAAAACATCAAACTCTTCCCAAACATTTGGTAGTTTAGCATTATCCAGGGTCCTAATTAGAAAGTTATTTCTTGCACATGAGGACTTTTCTCTCTGCTATGGTTTCACTTTTCCCCCTTTGCTGACTGATTCCTTGTAAGGCCTGTCACTTATCATGAGGGAGTGTTTACCATCAATTTCCCTGTCACTGCAGCCATTCCAATAAATGCCTTCTTGGTGCTTTTCACATCTGTGTAAAATCTGCCCTGCTTATACTCGTTTTTATTTAAATAGACCCTTTTAAATGTATATGCATTCTTTTAAAAAGGAAGCATTTTTCTCATTATCTTATCACTTCCCCGAAATAGAAGGTAATGTACAAATGAATGCAATGAAACTGAAATGATGTCATGACATTCCAGCTGCAGTGGTTCTCAACCTTCCTAATGCTGCGACCCTTTAATATAGTTCCTGTGGGTCGCGACCCACAGGTTGAGAACCGCTAAGCTGGAGAGTGGTATGGTGGTCTCTCAAAAGAGAGATTTGAAGGCACAGGGGATATGTTAAAAACTGAGCATTAGACAGAGAAGTTCTCCTTGGTTTTGGGGGGATTGAAAGAATTAGAAAAGGAATAACTATATCAATAATTGAGTCCATGTCATTTCACAACACCACCTATCAACATTACTCATAAATCACTCATAGGTAAAGGCCACTAAGGGTTCTAGACTTTGAAAAACACACTGTGGTCAGTCATCAAACAAAACAAAATTTCTTTGGCTGAAATTTAAGGATATTTTCATTGCTAAGACTCTTAACGCAAAATGGGCTTCAAAGTTTGTTTGTGTATTTATTTATTTATTTATTTATTGTGACAGAGAGTCTTACTTTGTTTCCCTGGCTAGAGTGTGGTGGCATCTTCCTAGATCTCAGCAGCCTCAGACTCCTGGCCTCAAGTGATCCTCCTGCCTCAGCCTCTAAAGTATCTAGTACTACAGGTGTCAACCACAATGCCCAGCCAACTTTTCTTTTCTTTTTTATTTTTATTTTTTAGTAAATACAGAGTCTCCCTCTTGCTTAGACTGGTCTTGAACTCCTGAGCTTAAAAGATCTTCCTGTGTTCACTTTCCAGAGTGCTAAGATTATGGGAGTGAGCCACCATGCCAAGCCCAAAATGTATTTTTGTAGTGTTTAAATTCCCCTCTGTAGGTAGTTTCTAGTGGCCATTTTGGGCAACCTTAGTGTTGCTATATAAAATGAGGTTCATAATATTAATAGACAATGTGATCCTTTTCGTGTCTGTCATGCTCCTAGGATGACCCATTAAGCACATTCCAAGTTTCAGCAATTGATTTCTCTGATTTTCTGGCCAATGGCTCAGGTAATTATATATTGACTAGACACTGATTTTTCTCTCTTTGAGGAACTATTCACTCTACCCTTCAAAACAATCGGATCTTTCTTTTCCATTATTCTATCAAGGAATTGGTTGTCAATCTTCTCTTCATTCTTGCCAGCCCGTAGATTTTGAAACCAAAAGAGCATATAGCCTGAAGGTAGAGGCAGCCAACGTGCATATCGATCCAAAGTTCATCAGCAACGGGCCTTTCAAGGACACCGTGACGGTCAAGATTGCTGTTGAAGACGCTGATGAGCCCCCTATGTTCTTGGCCCCGAGTTACATCCATGAAGTCCAAGAAAATGCAGCTGCTGGCACTGTGGTTGGGAGAGTCCATGCCAAAGACCCTGATGCTGCCAACAGCCCAATAAGGTACAGACAGATTTATTTTAAGAGCCTGGATGGGGAACTTTACAGTCAAGAGGTTTGGGGAAAGCACTGTAGGAATCATGTCCTTCAATCTCCAAAAGCGTCATAAATGTAATAGGTTTAATGGAATGTAAACAAGGCTAACATTGAGAAGACGTGAATTCCACATCATCTCTGCTACTAAGTTGGGCTTCTTCAAGCTAAGTAATTTCTGGAGCAGATTCCGCAATGTCTGCTAGATGATACAACTCTTTCCTGGGCTTGTCTGCCTCAGGCAACTGTGGTGAAGTATAAATAATGATTGTGAAAGAATTTTAGCAATTATAAGTTATCGAACACCTTCCCACATTGGTTACTCTAATAAGTGTGTTAGACATAGGATCTAATCTAGCCCTTCAACTTTATTGTTACATAAATTGTTTATCCTTGAATTGAAAGGAAATTTGGGCTCTGCAAGTAAAAAGGGACTTACCCAGAATGACACAGCCATCGATAAGGAGACCAGGGCAGCAAGTTCTGTCCAACTGCTGCTGAGAACTTTGCAAAGGCAATGCAGTGCCCAAACAGATTTCAGATGCTTTTATTAGTTGTAAGACATTTCTTGTGGCTTAGAAAAGTATCCAAAACTCTGCTTCCCAATTTATATCCTAGCCTGAATTAATGACCAATGAGGCTAATGATGAAGAGAGAAGGTAGTGAGAATTGAACTGAGAAGGGCAGATTCAGGACATTTATAGGTAGGAATTTATGGTCCCCTGAATCTTGCCCTGGACTGGATTCTGGCAGGCATTTTTTTTCCTTAGCTCCTCCCCTAAGTCCTTTCTTACCTGGATCCCTTTATTTGCTTCTTCAGGGTCTTCCTGCTTCCAATCTCTCACCTACCCTTCCCCTTAAACCCCCCCACCAAAATAATCTAGACTCTTTTCCTTAATTTAAAGATCTTCCTCCAATCTCTCCAACTCAGTCCTTTTAGTGAAGCACCCTGCTCTCACCTAACCCCTGTTTTTAACATGTTATTCTGTCCAGGTGGAACTTACTGCCTTTCTAATTTGCTATGTTGTATTCATTTTCTTCATCTCCACTCATGTGTTAATTTTCTCTAGGAATTCTTTCAGGGCTCTCTAGAGATGGATGAAATTTTCTTCCATTGGCTTTTACCTTGGTCCACCATGCCCCGTCACAGTGACACTTAGAGCCAGGGACATATATATTTAATTGAAAGGTCAACAAACTTCAGCCCACAGTCCAAATATGGCTGCCATTTGCTTTTTTTTTTTACTTCTTCCTTTCTTTTTCTACTGAGAAAAAACTTCTCATAAAGCATAAAATTCACCCCTTTGGGGTGCACTCTGGGAGGCTGAGGTGAGTGGATTGCTTGAGCTCAAGAGTTTGAAACCAGTCTGCATGAAAATGAGACCCTATCTCTACTAAAAAACTCTGTAGTCCCAGCTACTTGGGAGGCTGAGGCAAGAGAATCACTTAAGCCCAAGGGTTTGAGATTACTGTGAGCTGTGACACCACCGCACTCTACCGAGGGTGACATAATGAGACTCTGTCTCAAAAAAAAAAAAAAAAATTGAAAAAACTTGCCAGTGTTGTGTTAGGTGCCTCTCATTCCAGCTGCTTAGGAGACTGAGGCAGGAGAATCACTTGAACTCAGGAATTTGAGGTTGCTGTGAGTTATGACACCACAGCACTCTACCCAGGGCTACTCAGTGAGACTCTGCCTCCAAAAGTAAATAAATAAATAGAAAATCAAATTAAATAAAAAATTCACCCCTTCAAATTAATTCATTGGTTCTTAGTATTTTTCATAAGGTCGATCAACTATCAATCCCATCTAATTCTAGAACATTTTTATTGCCCCCAAAGACATATCATACCCATTAGCCGTCACTCCCCATTCCTTTTCCTCCTCAACTCCCAGTAAAAAATAGTCTACTTGTCTCTGTATGTTTGCCTGTTCTGGATATTTTATATAAATACAATGATACAGCATGTACTCTTATGTAACTGGATTTTTTTTTATTTAACATAATGTTTTTAAGTTCATCAGTGCTACAGATATACTGGCATTTCATTTCCTTTTATTGCTGAATCACATTTTATTGTATGGATATACCATATTTTGTTTATCCATTCATCCTTGAGTGGACTTTTATATTATTTCCACTCTTGGCTATTGCAGATAATGCTGCTGTGAACATTCCTGTGCAAAATTTTAGGTAAATACATGTTTTCTTTTCTTTTTTTTTTTCTTCTTGAGTATATACCTAGGAGTGGAATTTCTGGGTTATATGCCAACTCTATATTTAACTTTTGATGGAACTGCCACTGCTTTCCACAGTGGCCACACAGTTTCACGTTCCTGTCTGGAGTGCATAAGGGTTCTGACTTTTTCGCATTCTCAGCAACACTTGTTGTTTTCCTTTTTTGATTACAGCCATCCTAGTGGGTGTAAAATAACGTCATCTACTCACATCTTTTGCCCACTTTGCAATTGGATTATCTCTTCATTGTTGAGCTCTAAGAGTTATTTACATATCCTGGATACTAGAGCTTTATCAGTTTTATGATTTGCAAATATTTTCTCTTATTTCACAGGTCGTAGTTTCACTTTCTTTTCTTTCTTTTTTCTTTTTTTTTTTGTAGAGACAGAGTCTCACTCTCTCGCCCTCCGTAGAGTGCTGTGGAGTCACAGCTCACAGCAACCTCCACCTCTTAGGCTTGAGCGATTCTCTTGCCTCAGCCTCCCAGGTAGCTGGGATTACAGGCGCCTGCCACAACGCCCAGCTGAAATCTCTCTCCTTGATCTTAAAGTTCTCCTCCTCCAGAACTGTGAGATGATAAATTTCTATTCCATTGTAAATTGCAGTTTAAGGTATTCTGTTAGAGCCGCTCAAACAGACTGAGATAGTATCTAACCAGACAGCCATTATAACTCCGCAACACGTACCATGGAACATCTTCCTGGAGAACAGCAGAAAAGGAGTTCAGTCATTTTATCTAATCTGCGCTGGTAAAAAGCTGATGCTATTGTCTCGAATTTTTTGAGTCTGCAGTACGTTACTGGAATTCCTTTACTTTGTATTATAGCATACACCATATAGTATATATGACTACTGTGGCTCTCAGGATGTTATTTTGAAAAATAAAGGAAATAGTAACATATATAAAACTCCTGGTAGATTGCTTGGCATATAGTAATTCCTCAATAAATAGTAGTCGTAAGGATCTAACCTATCACTATTTTTTTCTTTTGTTATTTTGACGTGGGAGCCTATGTCCAATTCCATGGTTTCTGCTACTTGACCCTCCTCCCCACGGTAGTTTTAAAAAATTGGGCAAAGGAATCAAGCGAGGAAATTTAGGAGCTGAAGTTATTGACTTCAAAAAGAAGTTTTACCTTCTGGGATCTCCACGTTTCTTGTTTTCTAAATTAAGAGCAAGAATCAAAATAAAAAAACAAGGAGGTCAATCTTTTCCTTTTTTGTGACACAATTTGGAATACCTCGAGCAAGTACTTTTTACACTACTGTTTTCTTTCCTTTACAATCAGATCCAAACTTCTAGCAAAGAGGACACCTTTGCTCAACACCTTTTTGTCATTTTTCTCCTGGCAGCTGACATTGTTTCCTCTCACAAATCCTATGCTTTCTCCTCAGAACTTACATTTCTGAAGTGTATTTTGAGTCTTGGGAAACACGGCACACAATTGTGTAAACCGAGACGCAATCACTTTCTCCTGCCTTCATCTTCCTGACTCAAAACGTTCTTAATTTCAAGTAACTCAATAAAATACGCATATGTTTTAAAATGTGCACATGTCCTTAAAAAACACTCTAAGTAAACATCATTGAAGAAAGTCATCTCATTTGAATAAGCCAATAACCATTCCCTAATTTTGTACTTTTCTATCTGGCTGAAAACATTCTGTGAGAGAAACAGGAACTCCATGGGGCACAGATAGTTATCGTCAATTCTGAATTATCGTAGCAGGATGAAAGTCATAAAACGATGTTAGAGTAATAAAATTTTATTTATCATCCATTTGTAAGCTCTTACTTTTGACAAATATTTAGGAGTAAAACACAAACTAAAAAAAATGCAAATTCTGATATAAACCAATATTAAGTTCCAATAGGAATAAAATTGTTTCACAAAGAATATCATCCACATTTGTGGCAAAGTTTTCTCTTAAAAATTCTTTACTTTGAAGCTATTAGAAGTATGCATAAATGGTGTATGTTTCAAAAGAAAGTGAGGATATTGTTTTTGGTTATTCTACACATGCTTTCAAAGTAAAGGGTTATCAAGTGCGTAAGTGTGTGTGCTGCGTACTTGGCCTCTCTTTCCAATGATAGAGCCTTGTCTGTGAGAAGGGCACCTCAATCTTTTGGCACCAGGGACCAGTTTCATAGAAGACAAGTTTTCTACCGAATGTTGGGGGATGGTTTGAAGATGATTCAAATGAGTTATGTTTATTGTGCACTTCATTTCTGTTATTATTACATTGTAATATACAATGAAATCATTATACGACTCACTATAATTCAGAATCACTGGGGGCTCGGAGCTTGTTTTCCTTCACTAGACACTTCTTTACCACCTCAGCGCCACCTCAGATCATCAGGCATTAGATTCTCATAGGAAACATGCACACGGGCTGGATCTCTCACACGTGTGGTTTATAGCAGGATTCATGCTCCTATGAGAATCTAACGTCATCATTGATCTGACAGAAGGCGGGTTCAGATGTGATGTGAGACTGGGGAGCTGCTGTAAACACGGACGGAGCTTTCTCACCTGCTCACTGCTCACCTGGCCCGCAGCCAGGTTCCTAACAGGTCCCTAAGCGGCATTGTTCTGGGACCCCAGTCTATAAGCATAGAGTTGATTCATTCTTTTTTACTACTCAGTCTCACAACCAGACACACGGACGCTCAATCAATAACAATTCATTTTAGCTGGGCATTGTGGCAGGCACCTGCAGTCCCAGCTGCTCAGGAGGCTGAGGCAAGAGAATCACTTAAATCCAAAAGTTTAAATTTGCTATGAGCTATGAGCACTCTGCCAATAGCAACAAAGTGAAACTCTGTTTCAAAGGAAAAGAAAGTAATTAAATTAACAAATACATGAGAATTAGTTACATGTACGATTGGGAAGAATGGAAAATGAAACTATATGATTGAATGTTTGAGAATAATAGAACATATATATTCCTATACACATGACATGATATATCTTATATATGGTGTTATCATATTTATGAATAAATGTGGCTTTATATATATATTATCACACTTAATTCACATATAATAAACTATATTTCATGACCTACTACTTGCAATTATACATTGTTGGCTTGTGATTGTGACATTATAATCTTACTGCAATTCTTTGTGAGGGTAGATTGTATTTGAAATACTTAATTATGAATTCAAACCCATATATATTATTTAACTAAACATATGTAATATTTTCTACCAAGACCAGAAATAAGTTAACATTTTAATTTTTCCTGACGTTCTAATTCCTTCTTTGGAATCTCCTTCTCAATCAAAAAACATTAATAAATTAGCAGCATTCTGAAATTCAAAATTACCCCCTTATCTTAACAACCCTCACGGGACCCTTCACTTGGTAGCAACATTTTAAGTTTATTTCTCTTTCTTGACTCAACCCAAAGTCTGTCTGTTCACATTTTCTTTTGATTTATCCTGTGTGCCTATATTATTTTTAGATAGTCAATCTATTGTAGTGGTGACATCAATATTTAGGTGTATCTCATGTAATCACAAGTTTTTTTTCTTTTTTTAGTTTGCTTTTTATTAATTTTTGTTAATTGCGCCTGTTTTCTTTTACAATTAATTCTCCTTTGAAATAGGAGACTTGTCGTTGAAATTTTCATTGATTTATTGATGATTTAATTATCATACATGAAATACCAATTTATTTTCTTACATGTAAATTTTGCAATGGCATGATTTTGAGATATTTAAAATACAAACTATTAAATGAAAAAGCTTCCCCTACATTTTCGGGTGTGAGACCAGTCTTCCATGCTTACTGTGGGCTAGAGTTTCTGGAAGAAATTCAAAGCAATACGTTTTGACATTCCATTTTTGTGAAAGCATAGTTGGTCTATGTCAGATTCACTGTCATGACCCCATAAGGCAGCAAGGTTCTGGCTCGTAGTTCATTTTCCATAAACACTTGATAATTGAATGATTTTAATAATTCTCCCTTCAGTTCATTATTTGGCACAACACTTCAGGGCAATGCCATAGTCACACAGTGGGATGAGAAGCAGCAGGATATGGCTGTGAAAAAGAGCCAAATCCAAAAATCTGTTAGGGGAAGAGAGTTCTGGCAGATTCCAATTATGGGCATGCAAGATATTAATTATGTAGAACTAAATATGTCTAAAAGTATCAAGTAGGAAATGTTGAATCAGGCAAGGAAGATATTCAGTTTAGAAAAGTCAAAGGAGGACAAATAACTATCAATCTATCGACCGGTTTTCCTCTGTGTGTGTATTTCATGTGACCAAGAATCACTGAAAAGATTTGAACAAAGGGAAATAGCCATCGGAAAACAATGTGTTGAAAGTATTACTACCCACATAACACATTTCAGACCTGTCAAATTATACATTTGGACCAGAATTTTTGAGATAGAAAACAAGTGTATACTTTACCAAAGCCATTTTCATTACAGAGTTGAAGCCAATTATTCATTATCTGTTATACTGATTTTTTTTGTGCGTGAGTGAAATTCTTCCCAGTGGTCCACATAAATACAATATAAAGGACTATAGTAACAATGACATTGAAAAATCATTTCATTGAAAAGTAATTCATCTTTTTAGTTATTGTCTGTATTAATGAAGGACAATGAAATAAAAATGAAATGCATTTCAGTAAAAGTATTTCCAGTAGGGGTTAAAAAAAATACAGGCCATGATAGTAGTTTTCCATGATAGTCTTGATTCCATGATAATTAATTCAAAATAAAATAGAGAAAAATCACAAGGCAAGCGTTTGCAAAATGTCTAGTTTTAAGACATTGTATCAGGCAATAAAGGACAGTGATCTTTAATAAATGGAATACAAATAAAGTGAGCCCTATAATTCCTCCAGATTATTGCCCTGTGAGTATTTCCAAATCACACAACTGGGAGAGAACTGTAGCTGGCACTTGACAGATTCCTTAAATGAGGTGACATAGATGAAAATATTGCAAAACAATACAGTAAAACATCCTCCATAGATGATGGCCTCCCTACATTGACCACTTCCTTATGTTGACCTAATTTTCATAGATAGGACTTGCACCAAATGTACATATCAGTATGGTGGGCCTAGTTCCCTATGCTGACCACCTCTGCATGTGAACTAGATTGTTACGATCACCTTCGTGGTCAGCTTCTGGAGGTTTTGCTGCATCTTTGTCGTATTAGAAAGTAATGCATATAGAGAGATACCCAAATAGCTAACCAAGGTCCTCCTCAAGTACTCAGCAGTGTATAGATAAGTGCACACATGTAAGGAGCTACCCTTTCTCTGCAAACAGAATCATCCATAAGGACTAGAAAGGACTTAGAAGAGTCATGATTCATGGGCATTAGGTAAAATATTCAGAAGGAATTTTCCTCAGCAGAGGTTAGTTATTATTAACTTAGGCAATAGTCTGTTTTTGATACCACCTAACAACTTTCTTTTCTTTTCTTTTTTTTTTTTTTGTCTGAGACAGCCTCAAGCTGTCACCCTGGATAGAGTGCTGTGGCATCACAGCTCACAGGAACCTCCAATTTCTGGGCTCAAGCGAGTCTCTTGACCCCGTCTCCCAAGTAGCTGGGGCTACAGGCGCCCGCCACAATGCCCCGCCATTTTTTGGTTGCATTCATTATTGTTGTTTGGTGGGCCCAGTCTGGATTCGAACCCACCAGCTCAGGTGTACGAGGCTGGCGCCTTAGCCCTCAATAGAGCCACAGGTGCCGAGCCACCACCTAACAACTTTCAAAGGAAGTTTGCAAAGAATTAAGTTTTCAAGCTTGCATTCCGAACAAAGCTCAATACTACTTATAAGAAAACAAAAATATTCTGTACCAACAAAGTAAAATTTACAACCTTTGCCATCTAATCAAAGGTTTCCAAGCATGCAAAGGAAGCAGGAAAATATAACCCATCTGAGGAGAAAGCAAATAATTTAAGACAGACTCAAATTGAAAAAAAAAAAAAAAGAAAATTAAAAAAAATCTGGTCTATTTAGTCTGTTCAAATAACAGATGGCCAAGTGAAGATACTTAGTATGGATAAGAAAGATAAATACCAATCAAATTGGTATAGATAAAAAAGTGATAATATTGGGCGGCGCCTGTGGCTCATTGAGTAGGGCGCCAGCCCCATATACCAAGTGTAGCAGGTTTGAACCCAGCCCCGGCCAAACTGCAACAAAAAAACAGGTGGGCGTTTTGGCGAGCACCTGTAGTCCCAGTTACTCGGGAGGCTGAGGCAAGAGAATCACCCAAGCCCAAGAGCTGGAGGTTGCTGTGAGCAGTGATGCCACAGCACTCCACCCAGGGCAACAAACTGAGACTCTGTCTCTCTAAAAAAAAAAAAAAAAGGTAATATTTGAGAAGAAAAATATTCTGGTTAATATTAACAACCAAGTAGATACTGTAGTAGAAAAGATGGGTAAGCATAAAGAAGTAGCAAGAGAAAATAATTCAAAATTAATCACAGAAAGAATGCCAAACAGTGAACAGAGGATGAGTAAGCAGTAGGCCTTATCTTCAGGGGTCTAACATGCATGCATATATATATATAATAGCGGTCTGAGTAAGAGAGAATAGAGGGAGAGATAGAAAAAAATTTGAATAAATAATGTCCAAAATTGTCCAAATTTGATCAAAACTATAAATTCACACGTCTCAAAGACTCTGAAAGAAATTCACCCACAACCAACAGAAAGGAAATCACACCAAGAAATAATGAACTGCTAATCCAATTTCTGAATTGTCAACCTGTTTTTATAAAATTTATATTAATTAGTCCTATTATGTCTCATTAATTGACATTTCTAAATCACAATATTTATATTTTTCCACTGATTGTCTTTTGAAAGGAAGTTTATGTAGAAGAATTTTTAATTTATTTTTTTTTCTTAAACCACTTTGAGGGATTTTTTGATGCTCTGCTGTTTGGTACAGTTAAGATTATAGCTTTGGTTAAAGATCACAGCTCTATAGCCAGGAAAATGTATCTTTCTTTTTTCTTTGTAGTTTCATGTTTTAGCTGGATTACTTGATTTTTCCATGCATATTAGATCCATATTATGCATTGCCTGAAATTCTCTTCAATTCATTTATTCTAACTCTTTAATCTGTAGCTAACCTTTTCATCTCAAATCCACCTGCTTCATTTTTCTAGGGTCACTATTCCTAGTCTGGCTACTCCAATCGCTTGCAGAATCTGATGAACCACTAAAACGCAAGAACAGTGGTCTGGCTTCTCAGTAATTGTAAAGGAAATAGTGATATGAAACAAACTGTAAGATACTCAATTCCCTGATGAGGAAACTTAACCATTAGGGGCAAGAGACAAGATTGCAAACTAATACAGCCTCTTTGGAAAGAAGTATGTAGAATTCTCAAGGAGTTAAATGGAGACATTCCATTTGATCCAGCAATTCCAATACCACGTATCTATCCAGAAGAAATAAATCATTTTATCAAAAGGACTTTTACGCTAGAATGTTTATTGTGGTTCATTTCACAACTGCCAAGGTACAGAAGCAACCAGTGTCCATCAACCCATGAATGGATTAGTAAACTGCAAAACATGGAATACTATTTAGCCACACAAAGGAGATTTACATCTTTTGTATTTGTCTGGATGGAGTTGAAACCCACTCTTCTTAGTAAAGTATCACAAGAATGGAAATAGGAGTATCCAATGTACTACTTAATACTATCATGAAAACAAAAGAGAAACAACTACCTGTCCAGATGAGAAAAAAGTATAAGTATATTCAAGTGGGGGGAAGGAGGAGGATAGAAAGGGGAAAAGCGAAGAAGACGATTGGCAAGCTCTCTCGCCTGACGGAAACATTGAAAGGTTGTACAGTAAACTCCTGGATGAAGGCCTCAACTACAAGTTGAACTTTACCTTGGAAGCACAACCAATGTAACCTAATAATTTGTACCGGCATATTAATCTGAATATACACAAGAAAAAGATTTTCTTTATTTTACTCTCTGAAAGAATGTTTGCTTTAAACATTCAATCTTACATGCAGGTAAGAAAAATAAATACATACTTTAGTATGTACATTTGTTATATATTTTTATTAGGTGATTGTTCATTCATTTAGTAGGCTTACTGTTTCTGATAACCTAAAATTTTCAATAAAGTAAGATCAACAATTTATGAGGGAAAATCTTAACATATAAAGTATATTCCAGAAAGAATATCTGAGTATGGAGCAATTCTGTAGCTCAGTAATCACTTGGTTAAAACTCACAGATTCCCACCTCAATCCTACAAGTATCAATACTGGGGAAACTGAGGCACAGTAGAATTCTTTGAAATTCATTGATGAGCTCCATATGTTAAATATTTTCGGAGCCTCTTTCATTTGAAAATGTAATTATTTAACTATGAAAATATGGGGAAAGAAATTTTGCTAGAAACACATATATTAGATAATTTTCTATTCAGATTTTTCAGAGATTTGCCTGTACATCTGAATATTGTTATTTGAGTTAATACTGATAATATTATGTTCTTTTATAAAATTTTCTTATGTGATTCCAGAAATGGGTATCATTTACAGTTTCACTGCTAAATCAACCATAGTAATTTTACTATAAAAAATACATGTACAGTCTACAAAGCTGACAAAAAATAATAACGATAAACAAGGCCACACGTATTTTTTTGTCTCTTAATTCCCATATTAGCAGAGGCTGGCCAGTGACAAACACATCATGTTAGAGGAGCTTGTAGTTCTTTCGTGACATTTTTAATTCATGAATATTTTCTTCATTTAGTACATTTTTAATGGGCATAGACTAATTTTACATTTTTACAGGTTAATTCATGTTTTAAGGAAGAATGACACACTTCACTTCAGAGAATTGGACAATATTTCTGATGTTTTCACAAGTATCCTATGCCCCGGTAAGTGGTCATAGCGTGCTCATAATGAGATTTTGTCAAAATAGAGATAGAAAGAGCTACTTTGATAATATCTCCAAAGGCCAATGTTTCTTTTTGAAGATTTCATAGAAAATTACTCGCTACTCTTCATTATGATGATACTTGAATGCAGTATTAGCAATTTTAGGGCATGTTAACACACTATTAATATCTCCTCAAGGTTAACACGTTGCTCTACAAAATCTTATTTTTGCGGTACTGTTTTCCTAAGCTTGCTCAGAGCTTTTATGAGGACTATTTGAATAGTCTACCAGGTAATGAGATACCTCTCTTTCATTAGAGTCACTTGCTGTCAATATATTTTATTTCTTTGTTTCCTAGTAATTTTGTACTGGTGGGGGGCGAGGAAACTGCCATTTCCCTCAGTCTTTCCAGGTTGGTTTCTTATGTGCAAAGACCGTCAACAGTCAGCTGGGCTAGAGAGTCCGGCATTCTCTCAAACCCATTCTTTGGTTGTGTTAGAGAGTCCAGTATCCTTTCAACCCTGCTTTGTAGTTGCATCTTCTCTAAATCCGTGCATGTCCATTTTCAGTGAAAAGAGTTTGCCAGTTTCTCTTTTCAAGAGTTTGCATCTTTGTTCTGTCTCCTGTCTGTGGTACAGCAGGTTCTCTTGAGCTACCTCAAGCTTCCCAAATCTCTTTTGTCCTTAGAAGCTTCAAGGTTTCTCAAATACACAGGGTCCCACCAGGGTTCTCAATCAGGTGAGGCACAAACCAGTCCCTGGGGAAGTCTCCTGAAAAGCCAGAACGTTAGACACGTTCCATTCTTCTCTGCATCCAGAGAAAGTGATGGCGGATGATGCTTCTCTCGCTCTGCCTTCCTTACCTTGGGTTGCTTGGAGCAGCAGCAAACTGCTCACTTTTGTCCTCTGCAGCCCCCAGGTTGATGATGTATGCAGGTCCTGACAGGTGCTCCAGGACAAGGGAGACCTAATCCAGTCCGTGGAGAAGCCCGTGAAGCTCAGAGTGCTGGATAAATGCCTCAACTCATTCTCTTTGCAAGGAAATGCTGTGAGTTCCGGAAGTGCTCATGCTCATTGTGAATGATCCTGGGAAATGAACTACAGCTATTGTGTGCCAAACTTGTCCAAATTATCCCTTTAGTCTCAGTGACCCTCAACCTTGTGCCCTTTTTATCAATCCTCAGATTCAATCAAACAGAAGCTAGTTCATTGGTTGGATACCGGAAAAGTCTACACATTGAATGAAAGTTTCAGTCTTCTAATTCCCTTCACGAGAAGAAACTGGAAGCTGAATATTTTCTCTCTATTTTCCTGTGCTGATCCAGAGGGTGGAACAATGATGAGTATCAAGACTTTCTTACCAGCTAAATATAGCTGGCATTGCACTCAAAAGAACTGCAGGAGCTGCAATTAATTGGTTTGTTGGTTTCTAACAAAGCTAATTGGTCCAAGTTTTGTTGAATCTGTATCTCCAATATGGGAGAAGGAGTGTTTGAGGCTTCCCATTCTGCCACTTGTTAAACTCTCCTCTTTATTTTAAATCTCAAATTTTGTAACCACTTTCTCTCTAGACCGTATTGCACATAATTTTATTATAATGTTGTAAAAGCTGTTCAGTGGCAAGATTTATAGCAGCTTGGAAAGTTACAGCAGATCTTACATTACTCTCCAATTATTATAATAGTCACATCTGGTACCTATCTTGGAGATAGCCCAGAAGATGATGTTTTATTTAAGCAGGAAATTAAAAAACTCTAGATGCTTCTCTTCCGTCACAGTTTATAGGGTGGTAAGGAATAGTGCTGGAAACCAACGGAACTATCTATGTTATTCCACCAATGTTTAAATATCTTCTTCAGCACGTAAACAGGTGGCCTTTTACCCATGATAAAAATAAGGTGCTGGTTATTAATATTCTATAAATTAGTGTGTCTATTCAAAAATCACAAATTTAAAATGTATGAAGATTTCTAAATCTAGTAGGCAGCTAGATCTTCATAACTATGGTTTTATCCTTGATTTTTTGTTGTTTGTTTGTTTTCCCAGGAGCAAACACAACAGCTTTTATGCTGCATGGCCTGGCAAGGAAAATTCAAGTTTCCACAACCCACTTAAGAGCAATCTGAAATAACATCCTGGAACCCACAAGGCACGCTCCTGGCAGGGCTGCCAGGTATCTGCGTTTCCTCTTCGTCTGGTGGAACAAGGTCTGTCCTTCTCATGTAGACACGGCTTCCATTAACAGAATGCCAAGTCTGAAAAAATGACTTCTGGAATTTCAGTCCAAGGCCTGCAAATAAATACTTTAAGTTCTATACACCGTGCCCCATAAATCTGGGTAAGATCTGTTCAAGTTGGGGGATAATATTACACTTGCTTATACCTTATTTGAATTGTTTAATGGCTTCTAATTGATTCCCTTAACTATTTCAATCTTTTTTTATTTTTAATAATTTTATTAAATCATAATTGTGTACATTGGTGCAATCATAGGGCAGAATGTGCTTCATATACAATCAGAAACATTTTGATCGTACTGTGAGAGATAGCCCTCATAGCATTTCCTTAATCACTATATAAAGACATTGA
>CAUYRH010029543.1:0-23922 GCA_963574655.1 Perodicticus potto
AGAGTCTATCTTGGTTAATGGTGAAAGGTATGGGTCCAGTTTCAGTCTTCTACAGGTCGCCAGCCAGTTCACCCACCACCATTTGTTAAATAGGGAATCTTTTCCCCACTGAATGTTTTTAATTGGCTTGTCAAAGATCAAATAGCGGTAAGTAGCTGGGTTCATCTCTTGGTTCTCTATTCTGTTCCATACAGGAAATAGATGTAAAATATTGAGCAGAATCTCAGGAGCCTTTGGTACTATAAAAGATCTACCAATTTTGTCATTAGAGTCACATAAAAAGGGAAGAGAGAACGTGTAACTGAAAAATTATTTAAAAAAATAATGCCTGAAAATATTTCGAATGTGTTAAAAGACATAAGCCTACTGATTTACAAAGATGAGAGCATTCTATACATGATGAACCCAAAGAAATCCGTTCCAAGATAGGGCATAATCAAACTTCTGAAAACTAAAGATAGAGTAAATCTTGAAAATTAAGAGAAAAAAAATTATTAGCATTCCTAGAGGGAAAAACAATTCAAAAGACAATGGATTCCAATCATCAACAACTGAGGCTGGAAAGAAAGGGCACATTTTCCAACTGCTAAAAGAATTATCAACCACCAGTTCTAATCTGGCAAAAAGGAATGAAAGAGAAATAAAGATATTCTCAGATAAAGAAAACCTAATGTTGCAGGAAGACAAGGCCCAACGGACAGAAAGAGCACCCAAAAACCATGTTTATGAGAGGAAGGGCTTTATTCACCAGCTGGGAGCTTACAGCATAGAAGAATTCCAAATGGCCATGCTCCCCGACTGGCCTGGTCTTTCCCTTTTTATCGACAGTCAAAAAGTTCCA
The DNA here is from genome assembly GCA_963574655.1 of Perodicticus potto. Taxonomy (NCBI): domain Eukaryota; kingdom Metazoa; phylum Chordata; class Mammalia; order Primates; family Lorisidae; genus Perodicticus; species Perodicticus potto. Next base: position 842 of record CAUYRH010029543.1, read on the forward strand.
CCCCACAGGTACCCGTCTCATTGGCCAGTTTGAATAAAGCGGGAGATGCTAGTCCAGCCCCCACAGAATTACAGGATTTCACAGAAGTGGAAATTTCCAAGTTCTAGGAAGTTAAGTTTACAAATTCCTAAGGGCTGAGTCACCATGGAGAGGACCCTGCAAGTGTATCCTTGTGCTCTCCTTGACAAGACCTGTTCTCCCAGACCTCACCCTTCTTGGGTATCCTCTCTCACTAAGAGAATTTGTAACCTCTAAGAGTGGCTGGCGTGCACAGGTGCCGTGCTGGGAGGGAGGGAGTAGAGTCCAGGAACCACCACCAGGTCCCTGTCAGTACACGCTGCCTATTGCTCTGCCTGCCCTGTTCCCATGGTCACCATGGAAGTGCAGGTGGAAACCATCTCCCCAGGAGCCCATGCATCTTCCAGAAGTGTGGCCAGAACTGTGTGGTGCACTACACCACAATGCTTGAAGATGGAAAGAAATTTGATTCCTTTCAGGACAGAAACAAGCCCCTTAGGTTTGTACTAAGGCAAACAGGAGGTGATTTGAGGCTGGAAAGGAGGAATTGCCCAGATAAATGTGGGTCAGAGAGCCAAACTGACTGCATCTCTAGACTATGAGCATGATGCCACAGGACACCAGGCATCATCCCACCATATGCTACCCTCATCTTGTCTTCCATTTGGAGCTTCTCAAACTGGAATGACAGTATTAAGGTGAAAGAGAAGCAAGCCTAACTCCATTTTGATATAATTCTTTTTCCAGAGAACCAGTCGGAAGTCAAAGCAGGCTGATTCTATTCTGTTGTTTTGCTACATTTTATTGCATTTAAAAAAAAAAAAAAAAAAAAAAACCGGTTCTGCTTGCATCCCCACCCATGCATGGAATTTTAAGTGTACCTGATTAGAACTGTTAGAATTATTAGTATTGTGTAGAAAGTCACTAACTATTTTTGTGTCAAATAAATGTATGGTTACATAATAACAGCACAAGTTATGGGGTAACTTTAGAATAAGAATCGGTGTTTTTTTAAGGGTGAATGCAAGAATCTTTATTTTATTTTTGGATGAAAGTTTTATCTATTATATATTAAATATTCTTTCTGCTGAAAGCCATAGCAGATTTGAGGTGCTGGTGAGAGCTGAATTATTCTCCAAGTTGAAAGATGACCTTGGATTAATTAAAAGCCCTACTGGGAGAGACTGCTTCACCCAGTGCCGCCTCACTCTCCCCTTAAGCCCTCTGCCTTTTGAAAGCAGATAATTTGCACCATGATGGTGGACACTGTAGTTATCTGTCCAGGGCCAGCAGAGACCGCTGAAGACTTCTCTGTGGCCTGGCTTATTACTTTTTTCCCATCCTATTGTTTTTATAATGAACTTTCAGAAATTTGTAATCTCATAACTTTCCAAGCTCCACTACTTCCTAAATTTTAAGAACTGTCATTGAAAGTTTAAGTTAAAGGTGCTCTTTGTAGACTTAACACCCAATGAAAGCCCAGCCATCATGATAAATCCTGGAATGCTCCCTTAAGGAAATGATGCTGGTCATTGCAACTTCAGTATCTTCTGTTTTTTGATGCTTGGCACCTTCTGCTGATCTCAAAGTTTCCCATCTTTTCCTCCCACAGCTCCTTCTCTCCCCTCTGCTGTCCTGTGTAGTGATGTGGTGAGATAAATGGTTGCTGTCTGACCCTCGGCCCACCCGACCACATATATGAGTCTCAAGTTTTACTATTGCAATAAAAGTGCTTTATGTTGGCTTCTTTCAAAAACAAACAAATAAACAACAACCAAAAGGAAATGGTAAAAGAAAAAGGAAATTTTGAAACATCAGAAAGGTCAGGTGCTGTGGCTTATACCTGTCATCCTAGAACTCTGGGAGGCTGATGTGGGTTGAATCACTTAAGCTCAGGTGTTCGAGACCAAGCTGAGCAAGAGTGAGACCCCTGTATCCACTAAAAATGAAAAAACTGAGGCAAGATTATGGCTTGATTCCAAGAGTTTGAGGTTGCTGTGAGCTATGATGCTATGGGCAACAAAGTGAAATTCTGTCTCAAAAAAGAATAAAGAAACATCTGGGAGAAAAAACAATGAAAAGAACAAATAAATTGTTAAATAGTCTTCTTAGGAGTTTGAAAAAAAATTATAATATTGTCAGACCTACTTCTCAAAGTACATAATGGAAATATTTAAGTATTTTCATACACAAAGGAAAGTAAAACAATTTAAATAATGGAAGGTGTAGTTTCTATAATTTAGCTGGGAAAGGGTGAATACCAGTAGTTTATAATAAAGTGTGTAGGTAATGTGATGACCCATTTTATGTGTCAACTCGACTGGGCTGAAATAGCTGAGAAATTCAAATAAGCATTTGAATCATTAGACTGAGTAAAGAAAGTTCATGCTAACTAAAGTCAGGAGGCATCATTCAAAGTGTAGAGGGCCTAAAGAGAACAAATATAGGTATGAAGAGCAAATTCTTTCTCTCCCTTCCTGAACTAAGACATCTATCTTTGCTGGCCCCTGGACATTGGAACTCCTGGTTCTCAGGCCTTTGGACTCTTGAACTTACACTAGCATATTTCCATTCTTAAGCCTTTGGCTTCTGAGTAGGAGTTAAACCATCAGCTCCTCTAGTTCTAAGACATTTGCATTTGGCCTGAATTATACCACCAGCTTTCGTGGTTCTTTAGATTTCAGGAAAATACTTTGAGACTTCTCTGACGCTATAATTGTGTGAACCAATGCCCATAATAAATCTCTTCATATATATCTTTTCGTATATATCTCTTCATATCTCTCTTCACAAACATATATGTTTGTGTGTGTGTATTATATATGTGTGTGTGTGTGTGTGTGATCATAATGGTTCTGCTTCATTGGACAACATTAGCTAATAGAATATATAATGCAACACCTAGGGCAACTGCTAAAACCCTACCAAAAAAGTACACAAAAACACCACAGAAAAATCAAAATGAAATTTCTTTAAAAATGTTCAAATAACTCACAAGAAGGATAGAGAAATAAAAAAACAGAGGGAGCAAGCAGTAAACACAAAATAAAATTGCAAACTTGAGTCTTAGTTTATCATATTTATATTAAATGTCACACAGTGGCTCATGCCTGTAATCTTAGAACTCTGGGAGGCCAAGGTGGTAGATTGGCTGAGCTCACAAGTTCAAGACCAGCCTGAGCAAGAGCGACACCCGTCTTTAAAAATAGCCAGCATTGTGGTGGGCACCTGTAGTCCCAGCTACTTGGGGGGCTTGGGGGGCTGAGGCAAGAGAATCACTTGAGCCCTTCTGTTTCATTGGATAACATTAGCTAATAGAATATATAATGCAACACCTAGGGCAACTACTAAAACCCTAACAAAAAAGTACACAAAACCTCAAGAGTTGGAGGTTGCTGTAAGCTATGATCATGGCACTTTACCGAGGGTGACAAAGTGAGACTCTGTCTCAAAATAAAAGAAAAAAAAGTCAATGGTACAAATATATAATTAAAAGTCAGTAATGGGCAGAGTAGATTAAAAAGCCCAAGTCTATGAAGGCGTAAGAGTTAAAAAAAAAAAAAAAAAAAAAAGGAGATATGTACAGGTCACATATTCTTCGATTCTCTTCCATTTATATATCATTGTTGAAATGATGAAATTGTAGAGGTGGAGACTAAGGTAGTGGTTGCCAGGGTTAAGGAAAATAGGGGAAAGAGAGGGGTAAGAAGAGGGATATATTTATGGTAAGGAAATAGTTCTCTATCTTGATTGCAGCAGTGGTTTCATGAATCTGCACATGTAATAAAAAGGCATAGTGCTGTTATTGAATACATTGTACCAGCGTCAACTTACTGGTTTCCATGTTGCAGTATACTTATATACTAATAGTTGGGAGAAACTGGGTGAATTGTATAGAGGAATCTTCTATACTATTATTATAATCCCCGGTGGGTCTATAATTACTTAAAGATAAAAGTTTTTAAAACGGAAAAAATAGTTACAAATTTTAAAAGGAAACAAATGTTTTTATTTCAGAGAACTCCAGGAAAGGATCACATGGCACAGTATTGCTAAGAAAAGTGGTGAAAGTTGAAGTTGATTAGAAAAAGTAGGTTTGAAAGAAAAAAGTTCATTCTGGAGAAAGATACAGCAAAAAAAAATTTAATTTAAAATATCTGTATAGAAAAGAGTAGGGATGTGTGTGTGTGTCAATATAAATATCAGGCCATGGAAAAGAGGAAAATGGAAATGATATAGTGACTAATTCTTAAATAAAGATAAAAATAAATTTGTGGTTTTAAAGCTTCATTTTTATGTAAGAGAATATATTGAAATTTATCAACTAAATGACCTGTTCACATCTTGAGAATAAACATTTTCTTCTCAAAGGGATTTGAAAACATTTTATGATCCATTTCAAAGAGATTAGAATAATTAAGAGGATTTTTGTAGTATTTTTTAGTTTATCCCTGTGATAACTAAATCTTTAATACAGTATAATTCTAAGAGACACTCAGCCTTTGAATTTTAATTTCTATTTATCTTCACTTTTTCTTGGAAATTAAGTATCCTTACAACACTGAGCTCACTTTATTGGTGGTGAAAAATAAGGGAGATAATAGAAGAGGGGCAAAGGTCAGCTTGCATAAAGATCTATTATAACAAGTGAACTGAATTAAGAACATAACTACAGCATTTCTTTAAAATAGATCAGAGCTTAGTTTTATTTCATAAACATGAAAGATTCATTACAAATCTATTGAGGTAATTTTTAAAAAATCACTTTTGAAGTAAATAAAATATACTTTGGAAATATCCAAAGGAAAATGTTTACCCCTCATTATTTCAACATTATTAGAAATATAATTGGTACCCATTTGAATAAAGCTTTGGCTACATAAATTAAAATAGTGATATCAGAATATAGGGTGTATGTTGGTCCTGTCAAATAAATCTAGACTGAACTCAGCTCAAAAAGGACAGACAGGCAACCAAGTGAAATTGATTTATATGTCAGTTAAATTAGTGTTGGGAAAGGTAAATTAAAAAAATAGATGGAAGAGTAGAAAATAAGAATACCCATGAGAATTCCATGTAATGGGAACCATAGCTGTTTTGAAAAATAATATGGCTGCTTAAACACTCAATTAATAATTACAGAACTATTCATACAGAGTTTTGTTTCATTCTGAATTAAATGGGCATTCTGTGCATATTTCACACCTCAAATTTAGAACTTTTAAAATTACACTGAATTTTTTTATAATTGAAATTTTTCTTCAGAATTTGCCAATTTTTTTTTTTTTTTTGGCAGTTTTGGCTGGAGCTGGGCCTGAACCCACCACCCCCGGCACATGGGGTGGGCGACCTACTCCTTGAGCCACAGGCGCCACCCTGCCAAAATATTTTTTTAATTGGTTCAGGATCATTGAGGGTACAAATGATTGGGTTACACTGTTTGTATTTGTTAGGTAAAGTCCCTCTTATAGTTGTTATAATCCCCTGTGGATCCTGCCCCAAGAAGTGTGCATAAACTCCACCATAAACTCCCACCTCTCTCCTTCACCCCTCTCCCCTTTCCTCTGTTCCCCCACCACCTAGCTTGAATTGATTTGAAATTTTCTCTTATGTGAGCATGTATTAGATTGTCTTCTGATTTCATATTAGAATTGAATACGTTGGATTCTTGCTTCTCCCTTCTTCTCCTTTCTCTACTTTACTAAGAATGAGTTCAAACTCTATCCAGGTTAATATTTCCTCCCAATCTAGAATTATGGTGAACTCCTTCCCAACATGCAAAATGTATCCCAATATATACTCTGGCAATAAGCTAAATATTTTTTCTTACCCTAACCGTTACTTTGGTCAGAAATGGGCATACCGGTACATGTTTTAGCCAAATGACTGCTTCACCCATACCAAATAACAAAATTTGAATACTTCCATATGTTGTAGTATATTGAAGATTCTCATTATCTTTAGAGCAGAATTAACTGGAGGCACTATTCATTGTAATTAGCAGGCAAAGATAAAGATTATATTATGTTCTTGTGATGATTTCATGCTAACAAAATAAGCCACACAGTGTAAATAGTACATGTAGTAGTGTGTTAAATAACAAAAGTCTTCATATTCATTCATCTATAGCTAAAGTAACTAAATCAAATTTGCTTTAAGAATTTTGTAACTCCTATGATTGCACCAATGTACACAATTATGATTTAATAAAATTATTTAAAAAAAAAGAATTTAGTAACTCAAATAAATAACAATCCATCTTTCACAATATATGTTTTATAAATGCTTTGGTTAATTTTCCTCAATTAAGATTACATTTCTGAGATAGTAAATAAAAACTTCTTTGGAAATAACTATCGATACAATAAGGGCATCAAATTAATAGTAAAAAGAAATCAAATACTGTACATATGCTTTATTCTCAAAATAGACCCTTGTTTGGAAATCGTTTCCCTATATTGTTAGAAAGTATCTTTTTCTCTAGCCTCCTTTTCTTTATAACACAGAAAAATGAAAATATAAATTGTTTTATTAAAATCAGGTTTCCTCTTTTATAATGTCTCTCAACAAATAGATTTGGGATTTTTAATTCCTTTTCATTTTTATCAAGGCTGATACAAATTTTGAAGCTTGTAATTTTGATTTCATAGTGTTAGGCCCGTGTAGAATTTTTCAAAAACAGATGAAAATATAAATGTTAACTTCTTTGAAGTAAAAGATACAAAAATACCTTTTAAAAAGAAGATGAGTAATACCATGAAGAGGCATGTGTTCTCAAGTTAAATATCTCACAAACTCGGGAAATAATTTCTTTAGTTCTTTTCATGAGTAGTTTATCTTAACAAAGAATAACAAAAATACCGTGACAGCAAGCTTGTGGATTTGATATTCCATTGGCTTCCCTATAGTGCAAATTCTTTGAGAGTAGGAGGTATATGTACCACACGTCTTAGTACAGCTAACCTAGAACTTCAGACCTAGAATTGTCAGTCAACCATTCTTTTCAATTTGCATGTGCAAATAGTTAAACCCATCCACATAGGTATCAGTGAAGCTTAATGTTTTGTTGCTTGTTCCTTTGTGAAAGAATTGGGCTATTTAAATTTTCTTTAACTATCCAAAATGTATAGACATTGCAAAATATTGATGATTTAAAATGAAGAATGCCATCAAGCTCAAGATAATTTAGTAGCAAATTACTTTCATATATACATATCTGTGTATATATACATGCATGCATTCATCTATACCCATTTTATTTAATTACAAAACTTTGGCAAAAAATAAATTAAGCTACTGGGTAACATTTTTAAAACATGACTTGAATTATCATAAACATGTTTTGTCATTAATTCATGTTCATTATGGTTAGTCTTACTTAGTGGATTTTTTTAACTTCAACTATAGGCTATATTTCCCTTCTAAGAATATATTGCACTTGTTGACATTTGGATCTCTGATGTGTTTGAAACTCATTCTGCACAGTATAAAGGATAGGTCAGATTTTATATTCTAAATTCCCAAGTGTCCCAGTACTATTAATTAAAATGTCTAACTTTGCAGAGTAGACATTAAAAAGCTACCTTTAGAAGTTTGAGAAGTAGTTTGAGAAGCTACCTTCATCTTATGCTTACAGTTATGTATTCTTTTTTTTTTTAATAATTTTACTAAATCATAATTGTGTACATGTATTCTATACTACTATTCTACCTGCCAATTCATGTCCAGGGACCTGACCTTTTAAAAAAAAAAGTTTTTTTAGAGGCTTTGCAGTGTGTTTTAATGCCCAGTCAGGCTAGTCAATGTTTTTTCTTTTCAATGTTTTTTGTCTTTTCTTTCATGCTTATATAAATTTAGAATCATGTACCTAAATACAAGAGAAAATTTCTTAGCATTATCTTAGGAATTGAAATACATGAATTAAAATCAATAGAACTGACATCATTATAATATTGAATCATATTGTTCCAATAGACATCTTTCCACTTGTTCAAACCTCGCTTTGGATCTTTCCCAAACGTTTTAAAGATTCTCCTCTTTAGATATTACATGTTTTTCCTTCAGTTTATTCCTAAGTTTTTAATATTTCAATTGCTACTGCAAATTAGCATTTTCTTTACCATGGTAGAAATATTCACTAACTGGTTATTGACTTTGTGTATGAAGGCTATTGACTTGTATGTTAATTTTAGATCTCTCTATTTCCTTGCATTTTCTTTTATTGTTAATTTTATCATCAATTATCTGGAGTTTTCCAGGTTTCCAGTTTTCTTGTCATCTGAAAATAGAGATTTGAAACACTAACACCTCTTAATTTATTCTAATACTCTAACTGATTTCTCATTTTTAATTATATTGACTAATACCTATATCAAAATATTGAGTATTAGAAAAGACAGTAGATATTATTCTTTATTTAGGATCTTAACTGAAATGTTTCCCAATAAGATTTCTTTATTTTTCTTTGTCTATTTTTCTTCCTAGAGAAACGATGTATTTCAAAATGTCCCCTTCAAATCAATATATCCTTTTAAGTTTCTTTCAGTAGACCATGCTCTAATCTACCAGGACATTCTTGTATGTTCAACCTCAAGGTATTCTTATTTCTTTAGGGAGTTGTTTCAGATCAATCTTTAAATTAGTTCCCTTCTCCTCTCTTCTCAGCAGGTTTTCTTGGCCTGTCTTCTTTTGCCATAAAGGCTTATGGTGGGGCAGGTGCTTAAGAGATCACTTGAATTGATTTGATGTTTTCCATTGTTTTTACTTACAGTTATATTGAACATTGCGTATTCTTTGTTTTCATTTTGTGCTATAGGCGTAGCTTTGTGCAGTTTTATTTGTTCTTCCTTTTCCTTCAAAGTTTAGGAAGGAAACATTGTAACACTTATTTTAGTTTCTTTTTCCTACAATAATAAAATACCTAAGATTGGGTATTAATAAAGGACAGAAATTTTTGTGTGTAATATTCCAATTAAAGGACAGAAATTTATCTCTCACAGTTCTGGAACCTGGAAAAGTACAAGAAGAAGGCACCTATACCTGGTGAGAGCATTCCTGCCCCATCCACACATGGCAGAAGGCAGAAGGGCAAGCATGCCATATGCTGTGTGAAGCCTCTTTTATAAAAGCCTTAGTCACACTAGTGAGGGAAGATCCCTCACAGCCCAATCACCTCTAACTAGCTCACCTCTTAATACTATCACATTGCCAACACCCAGATTTTGAAGTAGACACATTCAAACTATAGCAACCCTGATTTCAGCTGCCGTCATTACTTTTAGCTATATAAATACATAGAAAGACATTTTTAAAAAGTATTTTGTGAGATATGCTTGACTTGACCTTGAAAACTCTAATATACATTTGCCTTCCTCAAAACTATATAAAACATTATTCTTATTAGAGATTCTTATGTTAAAATATGAACATTTATAGCTTACTTTTGTTTTTCATGATCACTGGGATACAATAAGATTTTTTTTTTTATTGAATCATAGCTGTGTACAATAATTCAATCATGGGGTACAGTGTGTGGGCTTCAGATACAATCGGAGATATTTTCATCAACCTGATTGCGATAAAATTCAAGAGACTTTCTCATTACTATGTGAGAACAATTTTGATCCGTATTTAGAAGTTTTCTCCTGACCCTTCAAATATGCACCACAGGTGTGATCCCGCCCTTTATCCTCTCTCCTCCCACCCTCTCCCTCCCTTTCCCTCTCTCTCCCCTTTCCCTATCTTCTTGTGCAATAAATGGGTTGTAGCCTTCACTTGAAAGATATAAATTTGCCTCATATTAGGGATGTATACATTGGATACTTTTTCTTCCATTCTAGAGACATTTTGCTAAGGAGAACCTGATCCAACTCCATCCATGTAAATATGAAAGAGGAAAAGTCCCCATCTTTCTTTAAGGCTGCATAATATTCCATGGTATACATGTACCACAGTTTATTAATCCATTCATGTGTCGATGGGCTCTTGGGCTTCTTCCATGACTTAGCAATTATGAATTGGGAATAGCCCTGTTTTTGAAAAGCATTGAAGACTCTGTACAGTGAGCAAAACTTCGGAATCTGATCTCATATATTTTATTTTTTAGGACCCTAAATCAAGTAACTAGCACTGATTCTGAACGTGAGCTACAAAAGTTAATAAGAATTGAACTGACCAGCCTCAGCAAAAGTGAAACCTTATCTTTACTAAAAAATAGAAAAACTAGCCAGGCATCATGGTGGATACCTGTAGTCCCAGCTACTCAGGAGGCGAGTTAAGAAGATCACCTGAGCCCAAGAAATTGATATTGCTGTGAGCTACAATGATGCCATGGCACTCTACCCAGGGCAACAAAGTAAGACTCTGTCTCAAAAAAAAAAAAAGAAAAGAAAAGAAAAGAAAAGAAAAGAAAAGAAAAGAAAAGAAAAGAAAAGAAAAGAAAAGAAAAGAAAAGAAAAAGAACTAGACCAAAAGCAATCATGGCCTTTTAAATTCAGACTAAGCTGATCACGTCTGCATAACTACATAGACTTGTAAATCCTCAAATGGCAAACCACTCAGCGTGTTTCCCAAACTCTCCAACTTCCCTTACTGTATCTCTCAATCAAAATTCAAATTAGGCCAGAAACCTTCTAGGTAGTGCTATGTTTATATGATTCCCATGGGTCTGCCTATGTACCTAAGACTTTAACATGAGGCAAAGCATTCTAAGACTACTATTAGAAAAGAGGCTTAAAATGCAAATATCTCTAGAGGTATTAATAAATTTCCAGTAAGACTAAAGTGATTACTTTGAAATATGTATGTATCATTTTCCAAAGAAAATTTTTCTGGAAAAGGTGAGATCTTAATGACTGAAGCAGCAAAAGGATGGCAAAGAGCAACTAGTGCAGTTATGAGAAATTGATATTGAAACAAGTTTCATTGATTCAGTTTGACAGAAGTTAATGTCATCATTGTGCAGGTGCCTGGCTAAATACTATGACTCCCAAATCCTGTCTTCGACCCAGGAATTATCTTTCAGACTATGAGGTTAGGCTTCAGGATAACGCTTCACACATACCTCCTCTTTCTCTTATTCACCTCAATATTGCAGAATTCCACTTTCAATTCTGGCTGTACTATTCACTAAAATGAGCCTTTCATTCTTATTTCAAAATGTAGGGTTTTTGAAAAATTCTTTTTAAATGAATGAATCCATGAAATGAGCCTAATCCAATCTAAAATAATCCTTTTCTTTCTTTTTTCAGAATTAGACACATGATATTGTTTGAAAAAGTCAAAATAAAATTCAAATTCAATGTATTCTTTTTCTCAAGAGCAACAAGACATCTATTTCCACCATACTATGTATCTGCCTATGAAAACACAACTACTTCATTAGTAACGATATTCTCCTGAATTAATTTTGGCAGTTTGTGTAGAGTCAAAGACATATCTGGCACTTTTTTAAAGGTAGAACAATGTATACAGAATGCTACCAAAATGGTTAAAATGATTAAATTAGAGGTGATATAAATCTCCCTTAAGGAATTCTCTTCCTAGGTCATTTATAAAGACAGACTTTGCTTGTACTCTTTCTATAGGAGTCTAATAGAAGGCCATTATCCTTTTGGAGTGAAGAGATTTACGGACGTACCTTCCATTAGCATTAATACGCGTCCATGTAAATCACCAGGCACCAATAGCTGAAGAGACCTCACTCATCTATTGGGTAATTGGCTATTATAGTTAAAAAATAATTTTGGGACAAGGAGAAAAAGTAACATCTTTAATGTAATTATCTGAGGTTAAGACGACATTAAAAAGATGGGAAGGAAGAATGGGTGACGACACTTCATTTGCCTTTAATTTTCCCTTTTTCATAAGTTAATCATAAAGATAACAAAAAGCAAGCAAGCATAAAGGTGGATTAGAGTGACTGCTTTTGAAAAGACAGGAAAGTGCATTACTTGATATAGAAACATATTGACATAGATCATTAAATTAACAGAATGCAGTCACAATAAAAGCACATTGTTTCCTTCACATGGCAAATGTTTGCTACACTTGTACCTTAGACTAACATCGGATTTGCTTGACATTTTAATTATATTATTTTAAGAAGTACGATGTCTTCCAAATGTTCTATTACTCTGCATGTGTATATGTTTTTTAGTTTTATATTGCTGTTCATGCATATGGGCTTTTCAGGGTCCCTGGCGCAATTTTATGTGCTTCAAAATATTATGTACAGATGGTTACATTTTAGTTTGTCATTCCACACATAGAAGAACTTTCATGTGCTTAATGTAAAGCCAGGCTTAGCTTGTCAAGTTGTCTTGTGTGACAAATAGTTGTACATAAATAAATTCACCAGCTATCCTTTAAAACAAAACAGGGATATTTAACTTTGCAGAAATAGGGTATCAGAAATCCAGGATGCTTTCTGTATTCAGCAGATGATTTTGTAAAAGTAGGGTTCACTGTTGACAAAGTTCGTTATATCTTCATGGTTTAGACAGACAAATACCACGTAATCTCTGCTCAAATTTAAAATGCATGCTTGTGTAATATACATTTGCAAATCTGTCCTAGAAATGTTCTGCCACAGATTAGATGCCTTGTTACTGAGAAATCAAACAGTTCCTTTAAATAGAGGTTGAAAATGCAGCAGAAGCTAATTTTTGCAGTACAAAACCAATTGTGTGTTTTATTTTCATTTAACACATTAAATATAGCTCTACCCTTTGCTTTGATTCTTCTGCTGTTTCTTACAAATGAGACAGTGTCGGAGTACACACAGGATTCCACTTAATTAAAAAAAACATAGTCACAGAAAAAAGAGAGAAAAGAAAAGAAACAATTAAAACAAAACAATTTATAAGGTTCTAGTTACTGGCATTTAACAAAAGGCATTTCAAAGAAATTTTAGGGAGCTCTTTTATAGTTCTCATGGAGGATGCCACGTATTCCTTTATTTATTTTTATATTGCATTTATTGTAAAATTAAACAAACAGAAGAAAGCCTATAAAAGAAGAAATAAGAAAAGAGGAGAAATGAATGAGTGACTCTTTGTGGCATATTTTCTCCCTCAGCCTTGCATATTTGCATTAAAGTGATTGTGAATAATGTACATTTGACCAGTGCTGTCTGCAGAACTAATGCTTGTAAAAGGGATGGGAAGTAGCATATGTTGTGCCTAGGGCAGAGAAAGTCCAATCACCCCCACTGTGAGAGTCTCCAACTAAAACGCAGGACAGCCTGGGATTTAGCCTAAATGAACCCAGCAGGGAGAAACAGGACACAGTCTCTCGGTCCACATTTAAGCTTCTGAACTAAGATTTTTAGGGTTTGTTTCCCAAAAAAGAACCCACAGCCATTTTATTTTATTTTACTAACAGAGAAAATTGAATTTTTTTTTTCCTTTGTCTTATCTACCTAGTCTACAAAATTTCCAAGGACACCTTATAGCAAGAAATCGGACAAGCAATTGGTTGTTACAGAATTAAGATGTATGCTCTTTACTGCCATTTTTGCAACTGTCTCCTTTGCAAGATCTATTCCGCAACATTATCTGATGAGGCACAATTTTGACAATAACTACAACATGTTTTGGGCTTGTGGTTGTTTCACTTTTATGCTCTTACACTGTATTACAAATACTCTGCTATAAACACTTTGCAAAGCTTCTCAGTCCTGTTACATAATCTTCCTGTGACCTCCTCCAGCATCATGTTCAGATTCAAGCTAGCTTTCCTTTTACCTGTGTTAATTTGATAGCTGAAAAATAGCAATTATAAAAATGTATGAAAATAACAGAATCAGTTGAACTAGGGAAATAGTTGACAAATTGCTGAGTTTAGATTACTAGGATTGCCTTTTGCCTCATTAGCTGCAGTATTAAGGAAAAAAAGAAACTAGGACTGGAAAATATATATTCCGATTATCCATTTGGTATTTATGTAACTCAAGGGTGGGGAAAAGGTAGTAGAAAATACAACTGAAAAATTTGTAAGCTGTTTCATAGCATGGTAAGAAACAATCCATGTAATGATGAAAATAGAGTTGAAAAGATACAATTTGTCTTTTCTGCAATGATAATAGTGTTTAATTCTATTTAAATTACTGTAAAGACACTATAATGTTTTAGAATGGAGGAAGGCTCCAAATCACTGATTTTAGTTTATTGGGCTATTCCTTGGATAGGTATAGGAAGGCGGCAAGGATTTTCCTGTTTTGGTAGCATAGATGGATTTCATTGTTTGCTTGGTTAGCCATTATAGAGGGTTACATATGCTCATGGAAATTAAGTTTGGGTTGCTTAATTTTATTTCTTTTGAATCATAGTCTAAATTATGTAGATGAAAGACCTCAACCCCACTTCTCTTCCCCACCCCTCACTTCACTTTCCTAATTTGCTGTAACCCCAGAGGATCTGTTCTGTTAAGCTGCGCATCCTTCATGGTTTTCCCATGATTTCAGTGTTCTCTGTTGTCAGCCAATGATGGGACCTCACAGTGTGTAATCACCATAGTTCCTGAGATCAACCAAACCCAACTTGCAGAAATTTCACTTGAGGACATGATTCAGTGTGTTAGATTAAGAGACATCAATTTCCTGTTAAGATCATAGAGCAGTTTCTATCTCTTCTATAGTATTATAAGCACCTGTAAGTTTTGGAGAGGGGAGTTACTGAAGAGGGATCCTCCAAAACACGCTAACAGAAAAACGTAACATGAATTGCTTAACCTTAGTTTATCAGAGGCTTAAAAATACTAGCTGATTAATCAATTGGAGCAGATAATTCTTCAATTCATGAGCATCACCATGTCAGTATTTTCTATCTTAATCTTAGCCTTGGTGTCATCATTAAACTAGTGAGTGAGGGGCAGGAAGTGTCAATCATTCAAATATTTTCAGGAAATGTTTAGCAGGCACCTGCTATGTGCTGGTATCAGATGAAATCAGGAGCCTCTGTTTCCACTGAACTTACAATGCTAGAGATAGAGAAGTAAACAAGCAACTGATAACACATTGGGATTACACCAGTGGTTCTCAACCTTCCTAACGCCTCCTGATGCTGCAATCCTTTAATACAGTTCCTCATGTTGGGTGACCCCCAACCATAAAGTTATTTTCGTTGCTACTTCATAACTGTAATTTTGCTACTGTTAAGAATCGTAATGTAAATATCTGACATGCAGGATGTATTTTCATTGTTACAAAAGGGTCGTGACCCACAGGTTGAGAACCGCTAGATTATTCTATGACAAACTGAGTTACATGAGGTTCTACAGACTGTGAGGTTGAAAATGTAAAACCTAGGCTCGGCGCCTGTGGCTCAATGGGCTAAGGCTCTAGCCACGTACACCTGAGCTGGCGGGTTCGAATCCAGCCTGGGCCTATCAAACTACAATGACGGCTGCAACCGAAAAATGGCCGGGCATTGTGGCGGGTGCCTGTAATCCCAGCTACTTGGGAGGTGGAGGCAGGAGACTCGCTTGAGCCCAGGAATTGGAGGTTGCTGTGAGCTATGATGCCACAGCACTCTATCCAGGGTGACAGCTTGAGGCTCTGTCTCAAAAAAAATAAAAATAAATAAATAAAAGAAAATGTAAAAACTAAAAGTATAATATGTAAATATTTCTTAAAAGGTCTTTTAAATTGTTACCAAACATGCAAATTACTTTACCATCTTGCTCACTTGAAGGCTGCCCTTGTTACTGCTGTTTTACCAATGATAATACATTATCGTTTATTCCTTTCTAATCCACTGAGGGTTAATATTGCAAATAAACTGGGAACTGGTGAGAGCCAGACCATTCTGGAGGAAGCTTCATAGCAGACACTTTCCCTCTTATGCTTAATTTCACAGGCTTTGGTCATTTCACATATTGCTGCCGGGGCTGGTAGAAGTTTGTGTTGTGATGTATTACATTTGTCATCACGTGCCCCCCAAACCCCTTCTTCTTCTCACATTGCTTTATTGCAGCATAACGTCTAAAACCCATGAATCTTGCTGTCTTTCGATAGCCCCCTTCCATAACACGGAGACCTGTGCAGAATTAGAGCTAATAATTCAAACCAAAAAGGATAAAAACCATAAAGCAACTGGCTTGCTTCCAGACTCCACCACGACATTTTTAAAGCCCAGATCAAATATTTCACACAGTGCCCTTTCCGAGGCAGAGTTTTAAGTTGTGCCCTTCCTGACGCAGTCTGTGGGTCCATCGAGAGGCCTGGGTTCTAGTTTCGCTGCTGCTAGTTACGCAAGGCAAGGATGACTTCCCTCGTGTTTAAATGGAAGAGCTGCACAAGATCCTTAGCATTGATGTCAACTTCAGTTTTCTAAAAATGAATTTTAAAATAATCTAGACACATTTTTTTCTTCTTTTAATGTTCAAACCTTTCATCTTCCCAAAGTCCTTAAAAAATGTTTCCAGAGAAGACTGCCTCTATTATTCTAATGTATGAAAATGGACAAGAAATGGCGTACTTTTCACTTTTCTAAAATAAAAATTCTGAATCCTAGAGATGTTCAGTGATTCTCTTAAGAATATGTAATGATTTGTCATAGGAATACAGAATCTAATACCTGTCTTAAAATATGTCTATGTGTGTGTGTGTGTGTGTGTGTGTGTGTGTCTGTCTGTCTGTCTAATATGTTCCACAGGAAAAAGGCTCCTTTTCACAATTTTCTCTGATTCAGTTAATAATGTGAACTCAGAGTGACTTAGTAAAACACTAATTATATTTGGCTCTCTGACAGATAAAATAGTTTAATTGGCCAAAATTCATAGTTAAAGGTATTAGGTGTTCATGAGAGCACCAAATGGACACGGAAAGCAGACTGATGTTCCAACCTCTCTCCCTACAGTTGACAGTGGTAGGAATCACAGACTTGTAGAAAAACCTGGCCAGAGGTATCTCAATGTTAGCCCCTCTCTCTTCTTCTCTGAATGCTGAACATCCAGACATTACCATTTGGTCTGTATCCTTGGAAGTTTTCCTGAACTGGGTAGCAAAGCAAGGACATGCATTCCTAAAGAAGAATGTATGTGCTCTTAACTTGGAGTGTCCCTAGCCCTAGACAGAACATTGAGAAAAGTTGTATTATTTCAAATGGCATGCCTGACGACCACAGAATCTAGAACTATAGACTCCAAAGAGATAACACAGGTGATTAATCGGGCACAATTTCCATGTCTTTTGCCTGTATCCTGTTTGTCATCTATCTATTTTCTAAAATATTCATGAATATAATCAATTTAAACCTACACAAGGAAGAGAGACTAGATAAATCTGATACACTATGCGTAGGAGAAGAGAACTAAGAATTATTCGATATTTTGCCCAGGTATGAACTCACTCCTTTCACTCACTGAGTTAGATTTCAGCCACCTAGAAAATGTGACTACCTGGTACATAGAAGTTCAACTTTTTAAACATATCATCAGTGGCAATTATCATGTCATCTATGTCAAATGTAACTATTTTGTAACTAGTTTAAGTTTTGGAGAGTATTTTTTTATCTTTGTGATTCAATGCTGTCCAGGGCTTTTGATCTTGCCAAATCCCCGCCTCCTAATCCATACTTACTAAGGTTAAAGCTTGGTGCTGGTCACTGTGATGCTTGTCTGCAAGTAGCGACAGTCAAGCAATAAACAAACTCAAAAGAATAAACTCTCCATCCTAATTTTTCTCAGACAAATGAAACAATAACATATACAGACAACACAATATTGTAATTCCCTTATGTTGAAAGCACATGGGTCTTCATTTGAAATTTGATTCTATTTTCATTCCAAGAATAGAAAACAAATGGAATTTTGAGATTGGTTTGTATTAAAGGAGTTTTTAAAAATAAGGTCTTATTTTTAGAAACAGATAATTTTACATAAATTATTTGACACACATTATTGGTAGAGAGTATCTGTGTGAAATACTATTCTAAGTGCTTTATAAAATAAAACTTGTTTAATTCTCATAATAATCATGTGATTCTATGATTATCCACATCTCTCAGATAAGAAGACTGAGAAACAGAAGGTTTCTGGAGGTCACAAGCTGAAAAGTGGAAGAGCTGGGATTCAAACCCCAGCAGTTTGGCTCCAGAGTCTATATGGTGAAATCTCAATAAGATGCTTTAAATGCCAGTAAGATAATGTCAAAAGTGGAAGCATTTTATTGATAATGAAAGTTGCAGTCATGCTTCCTCATGACTCTTTTTCTAATATTTGAGAGAACATTCTGAGAAAATGCTATTGTTTCTCAAACATAGTTTTCATAGTCTTTCTCCAAATCTATGATATGAACTTCTGGAAGTTTTGTAATATTGAGTTTTTGAAAACGGAAGAATCATGACAGAAGAGGAAATGAAGGAGCAAGTCTTAGTGTTTCTCATCTTAACTCACACAATTGCAATCAAGAAAAGTACAGAACTGTGGCATTCCGGGAAACAGCTTTCTACACCATACAAACCAAACAGTGATTCTGCCACCCTGGCTTGTAGTCTAGTAGTTAATATTCTGCACTTCCATTGCTGTCGCCTGGGTTTGATTCCTCATCAGGTAACCAGTTCTTTGGAGACATGAGTCCTCTAACTCTTGAAAATCATAATTCAACCTGTTTGGGACATTGTGCTATAATGCTTAGCTTTAACTTTTCTTTTGTAAAGTATAGTTAAAAAGCATACTTTACAATGTAAAAACTAATTGAAATAATATAAAGTTATTAGCAAAGTTTTGGGCACAAGTAAGCCCTTCAAATGGATACTCAAACCCTTTCCTCTCATCTTAGAAACAAGGGCTTTCAAGTTTGTAAATAAAGGAGGAGAATTATTTAGCTTTAAAAACCACAGTTGGAGAAAACAAACATTCAATCATTCAACAAATATTTATTAAGTGCTCACTATGTTCCAGGCATTATGATTATTTCTAATACAACAGACCAGAATTCCAGATGACTGAAAAGTCCCAAGGGTACTTGTTTCAATGTGCAATAAGCACAAATGAGTAATTCCACCACTTCTGCTTGTTGCTTTGGAATAACACACTATTTAGTTCAACAAGTACAGAGCATTCTGTGATTATTTTGTCTGTTTCTTGACTTTATTAGAAAATTATTTCTGGGTAAACACATAGGGGAAGACAACATTTATAGTTGCTTATAAACTCACTCATATCATAAAGCAACTATAAAACATTCAGAAACTACAGGCCCCATGAGGACCAATACCACTCAATTCTTGGTTAATCTGGACAAGGCTATCGCTGGAGATCAACAACAGCCAACAAACACCCTTCACACTGCACAAAGTCTGATTTGATCACTGGCATTAAGGCAATGCTTTTTCGGTTTAATCTATCTTGCAAGAAATTCAAGAACATTTATCTTCTCTTTAAAAATTATCCAGGTTTGGCGGCGCCTGTGGCTCAGTGAGTAGGGCGCTGGCCCCATATGCCGGAGGTGGTGGGTTCAAACCCAGCCCCGGCCAAAAACTGCAAAAAAAAAAATTATCCAGGTTTGTTAACTTGAATTTCTGATACAACTATTATACTAATTAACTTTCAGCTCCATAAAGAAGAGCAAAGCAAATAACGTCAGCCTTGAACTATTTCTTGTAGCTCTCTGACTTTCCCTCAGGTGCGAGGCAGCTGCTGCCGACATCAGCTATCTGTAGGGCACAGGAACACACTGATTCTTTTCAGGCCGGCTCTTTACTAGCACGATTCTTTGGTTCTCAGCCACTGTGCCTATTCACAGAGCCTATCACTAATCACTCAGCTCTTTTCTTGACTGTCTTTCCATCTACCTCTTATTTGTAATTGCTGCAGGTCAAGAGACAGGGCCCTGTTGTTGATTCCCGGTAGTCACTCATATCATTATACAAGCAGCTACTGGACACCTAGTGTACTCTGGGTGCCGAGTACCATGACAGTACTTCAAACAAAAGCCTTTATTCCTGGTCGGAATATAAAACTTAGATTAAGCATCTCCTAACAATTCAAGAGGATACATAATTAAGGAGCATTGCACACCTGTGCTACCTGGTGCGTACTTCCACACTGGCTCCCTTCAAAGTCCCTCTCAGAGACCTCAAGAAGACCCCCCAGGAAAGCAGTCAGTGCTGAATACTCTTCACCACGTCCTCAATAACAGTCCCTCTGTACAGAAGATGCTGCTTTGAGATACTTTATATTCTATCCAAATTCCTTTAATAATATAATCTCTTTCAGAGTTGCCCCAGGGTTTCCAACGTCTTCATCTGAACTCCAAGATGAACCCCTAGAATTTATTCCTGCTGGTAAATCTGTCAGTATTTCCACATATTCCTTGGAGGGTTATGCTTTGGCTGCACAATCGCACTTTAGGATAAAAAGATCTTAACAGGGAGACACCAGACACAGACACAAATAAGTGAATAAATGATCTTTGATTGTCTATTTGATGAAGAAAGCATTAAAGTATCAGAAAATCCAAGATTTTAGAGTCAAAACGTATCCCAAGAAAAGTCCCAGAATAAGCTGTTAAAAAAGTATTAGTCCTATTTTAAAGAAATTCTAAGGCTCAAAGAGGATGAGTTTTGTTCCAGTTCATAGATCTCTGGGGTGCCCATAAATAAGCATATTTATATTCTTTTATTTACTCTATGAAAATACTAATACTCTAAAAATGTTTCACTTTCACACTTTACATGTATATATTTATAAAGTTAAAATGATTCAGGCAAAAGTTTTGTCAACCCACTTTTTCTCCTGCATTTCATAACTACTTCACCGCTGCTTCTTTCCAAAAGTGTCTCATGCCACTTCTAAAATTCGAGCACATTCAATCTAGACAATATTTGATGAATAACTTTGCTAAATCCTAAAAATTTTAAATCCATGTATTTTAAACCCATAGGTTTAAAAGATTCTACCAAATAAAGGAGTCAGCCAATTTTCAAGTAAATGTGATGATGAAAATAGTCATTGTGAATGACGCAGTGTATATACTTACTGTCTGGTCTAGGATTCTATAATAATTAATACATGAAGAATATTTATGAAGACAAGAGTATGGACATGCCCTGGAATGGATTAAAGGATTAAAAGTAGAACTGTCTTATAATATAGCAATCCCACCTCTGGGTATATATCCAGAGGAGATGAAAGCAGTGCCTTGAAAAGTCATCTGTACTCCCATGATTATTGCAGCATTATTAACCACAATATATTGTGTTTGTGTTTCAGCCCAGGCGTGGTGGCTCACACCTATAATCCTAGCACTTTGGGAACCTGAGAGGGTATGAGATAGATATATATATGTGTGTGTGTATATATATATATCTCCCCAACTATTTTAAATTGCACATAAACTTTATAGACATATATATACATATACATATATAGAGATATATATAAAACTAATAATGAAAAATTACCATATTCCATACCCTTTTAAAGAAGTTTCATGTACTTTTGTTTTTATTCTATTGGTACTACTATCATTACTAGTTTAAAAACTGGGGCACTGAGAAATTAAATAATTTAGCCAAGGTCACACAGTTGGTAAGAAGCATTATCTATGTAGGTATTTCTTATTGATGCCACCAGTATGTTTGTTTGGCTCAAATAGTACTTTTTGTCCTCTTTTTCTAATTTGGTGACTTTAAGATGTGTACAAATGCTCCAGATCAGCCTCATTCTTGCTACTCTTAATTGCCTTACCTATCTTCCCATTCATTAATTAATAGTACCTGCCTGGCCTATAAAGAAATTTGAGTTTATAACTCCAGCCAGCCAGCCTAATCTCAGACCTACCCTTGCCCTTGTCCTTTACCCATATGCCTATGCTTACACCTCTCTCTTGATTTGAATATTCTCTGTGCCCTCTTTTCCAAATTCAATGATCATATTCAAATCTAGCTGAAGACATCGCTTTCCTTCTCAGATTAACCTTAGCACATTAATAACATTTCAAACCACTTGAATTCCAATAGCACTGCACAGTTTTGGATTTTCCCTTTACTCAGGTGGTTTATCACCTTATCTCCTCCCCGATCTCCCCCCAGCAGACTGTAAATGTAGTGTGAAGACAT
Source organism: Perodicticus potto (assembly GCA_963574655.1). Lineage (NCBI taxonomy): Eukaryota > Metazoa > Chordata > Mammalia > Primates > Lorisidae > Perodicticus > Perodicticus potto. The sequence goes on from CAUYRH010029543.1 coordinate 22,924, forward strand.
ATATGATGTGCCAAGTTCACCAGGCCACAGTCCTCAGTTACTCAACTAAACGCTGTTCTATTGTTGTAAAAGGATTTTGCAGATGTACTGGGGGGCCCTAAACAGTTGAGCTTAATAAAAAGAAAGTATCTTGGATAATCTGGTTGGGTGCATCACTTTTAATAAGCTGGGGGCCTTAAGAGTAGGACTGAGGCTTCAGAGAGAGAAAGAGGGAGAGAAAGAAAATTAAGAGAAATTCCATCTACGAACAACAGCTTTAGATAATGAGCATGGAATTTCATCCTACTCAAAATTCTCCCTTCCTGACTGCCTGACTATAGATTTTGAACTTGTTTTGCCATCCCTGACAATCATGCAAGCCAGTTCTTTGGTTTTGTTTTTAATTAACTCATAGCTATGTACATTAGTGCAATCAAGGGGTACAATGTGCTGGTTTCATATACAATCTGAAATATTTTCATCAAACTGTTTAACATAGCCTTCACAGCACTTTCCTAGTTATTGTATAAAGACATTTGTATTCTGCATTTAGTAAGTTTCACCTGTACCCTTCTAAGATGCACCATAGGTGTGGCCCCCACCAATTACCCTCCCTCCATCCCAACCTCTCCCCTCTCCTCCCCTGCCTTGCCCCATTGCCCATGTTCTTGTGCTATAATTGGGTTATAGCCTTCATATGAAAGGTATAAATTAGCTTCATAGTAGGGCTGAGTACATTGGATAATTTTTCTTCCATTCTTGAGATACTTTACTAAGAAGAATATGTTCCAACTCCATCCATGTAAACATGAAAGAGGTAAAGTCAGCCTAGAACATATTAAGTATAGCAAGCAGACAGCTCTCAGAATGGGAGAAAATATTTGCAGATTATGCCTCTGACAAAGGTTTAATAACCAGAATTCACAGAGAACTCACACATATTAGCAAGGAAAGATCAAGTGATCCCATCTCAGGGTGGGCAAAGGACTTGAAGAGAAACTTCTCTAAAGAAGACAGGCA
>CAUYRH010029544.1:0-27495 GCA_963574655.1 Perodicticus potto
CGCCCCCCCCCGCCCCGCCCCCCCCCGCCCCCCCACCCCCCGCCCCCCCTCCCGCGCCCCGGGCGCCCCCGCCCCCGTCTCCCCGTGCCCCGTCTCCCCCTGCCCCGTCTCCCCCCGCCCCCGCGGCGCCCCCCCCCCCCCGGCCCCCCCCCCCCCGCCCCCCCCCCCCCCCCCACCCCCCCCCCCCGCCCCCCCCGCCGCGCCCCCCCCCCCGCCCAACACCACACAGGTGCAGGCACTAAGGGTTGCATTGTCTGCAGAGAATTTAAACACAGTTTTAAAACTAAGTTTGCTTTTCATTATCACTAATTGTTAAGCATTGGGTATAAATGAAAAAGATGAATCACCAGATTTTGTTCTCATCAGGGTTTTTTGGTTTTATTGTTTTTGAGGCAGAGTTTCACTATGTGGCCCTCAGTAGAGTGCCGTGGAGTCACAGCTCACAACAACTTCAAAATCTTGGGCTCAAGGGATCCTCTTGCCCCAGCCTCCCAAGTAACTGGGACTACAGGTTCCCACCACAACACCTAGCTGTTCTTTTAGAGACGGGGTCTCACTCTTGCTCAGACCAATCTCAAACTCCTAAGCTCGTGTGACCCACCTGCCTCCGCCTCCCAGAGTGCTACGATTACAGGCATGAGCCACTGTGCCTGGCCTCTCTCCAGGGTTTTAATCATTTGAAGTTTCACATATGCCCTTCTGGGAAATGAGGGATATATTTTCAAAATAATTCTATTTATAGTATGTGCAGTTTGCTTTTAAGTGGACTGCTGAAATATTACTATTTCTTCGTATAAAGCCATTTTCTTTATATGGACTTATAGGAACATTTTATACAAGAATAAAGACACCAGAGACATGATGTGTCACAGCCTAACGAGACTGTCACCAACAATCAGTCCAGAGCCGTTTGCACCCTCAGACAACCAGGCACGCAGTTAATGACTGAGAAAATCCTCTAGTTAATTTGTCACTGAAAACGTAGGGGTTCTGAGCTTCATAGAATACATAGTCAGCATCCTACTCGATAAACTGTCACCTGAAAATCCCCGAAATGGCTGTTATGTAGAAATCCTCTCCCTTCCTTTTCCAATAGCTACTTTGTGAAAAAGAATATTCCTGTCAATGTTCATCCATGCTCCAGTGCCAAGGCTGACAGATAACAGGCAGAGAAAGACCAACAGTGTGCCAGAGGTTTAGTGTCCCCAGAAACCCCTGGCACAGTCGGGAGGACATCGCTGCACCGTGGGTGTGCGTCCACACGTTGAGTATGGAATTGGAAAATGTACCCCATAAAGTGACCAGTCTACATGAATAGTCTTACTGAACCCAAAGTGCCACAGAGGCAAATGCACAATTTAGCCAAGAAAACACTTCTAAGGTGTTAGAATATGGGGTCTTGAATATTTCCAATAGGTCAAATAGTCCATAGACCAAGGGGGGGTCTTCCAAGGACCTTCTGAGGGTAACAGACACGTAATGAACATGAACAAGAAGTAATCCAAGCCCACTGGAAATAGGAATGTCCCCCAGTGCTTGGAAGCCTTCAGCCCTGGAGCCTGGACTCCCACTTACAAATATCCGAATTGCCTGCAGCTCCATTGCCTGGTACTAAGAGCAAAGTATAAAAGGAAAAGGAAGAGGAAAACAGGAGCAAATAAAGCGGGAAAGACAATTTGGTTGGATATAAAATTATCTTTGTATTCGCAACAGGAAAACAGAGGAAAATGGTCATGGGATGAACAAAAATCTAAAATGTATCTCTTTTGCTGCAAATTCTAAATTCTGAACATTTGATTCCATTTTCTTAAATGTGCGAATTTTCCAGGGAAGCCATCAGAGAAATTTAATCAGATAGTTACATCAACCTCCTAGCCTCTTAGAAAAGGAGATTTGGAAGGCACTTACCAAGCATCTAAGTTTAATATCTTCATTTTTTAAATGAAAAACTAAGGTCAGAACATTAAGATGCTTTCTCCAAGGTTACAAGTTAAATTAGAGGCAGAATTGAAACTAGAAGTAGGGCCTCGATTTCGACTGCGATGACATTTTCTCTGTGCTGTGCATGAGACCAGGGGCAATGAAAGAGCCTCCTCTTGTCTCGGAATCAGTTACTCTGTCTGCAGGGTTACCCAGGAATTTCTCGAAAGAGGGTTCCCTGAGACAAAACTGGGAGCTGGAACACTTGCCCTTGCCACATTTGAATTCTCCGAGGTTGGTCTCTTTTTCCTTACAGGGGTTTGTTAGAAAGGTTTGTACTCCTGTTCTCTGATTATCAGGGATTCTCATGCTAAATTCAGGGCCTGAATTTCCTTCTTGGGGAATACCATATACCAGACTTGGACCATATAAGACTGCTCACAATCACACACTCTTAATTAATCTTTCCGGTGTTCTATTTTCTCTTTCCTAGCAAACAAGTGGAACGAAAGTCTAATATATGCATCCTCTGTACACCACTCTCTGGACCCTCTTCCTCTTAGAGTTGACTCTGGATGAAGCGCCCATTCCCTCCCTTGCCCTCAGCGTGCGGAGTGTCGCCGCAGGCCTGAGTGGCGTATGTGCTTGCCATGCAGTGCGTATGTAAGCGCGCACGTGTGCGTGTATGGGCACGCAAGACTTTTGACCGCAAATAGTTGGCAATTTCTGTGCCATCTTCTGGTTCCATAGCAGCACTCCTACCAAAAGCAAAAGCACGAACATAAAGCGAACTGCTCGTGTTTGCGTCCTTTCCTCTCTCTTCATGCTTTGCAAATCGCCAAATTATTAGAGACTTAAGCTCTGATTGCTTAGGAATGAAAGCCGTGAGGTGGGAAGGAAAGAAAATACAAGAGAAAGGAAAGAAGGAGAAGTGCAGGCTTCTTGCCCACACCTTGTCTTGCTAAGTGGATTCCCTAGTTGGCGCTATGGTACTTATAACTCCTCATTTTTAGAAAATGTTCTTTGGAGTTCTTATTTTTGCTTTCATCTACTTTGCTATAAAGAATATTTGAATTCCAGGTGGCACCTGTGGCTCAAAGGAGTAGGGCGCCGGCCCCATATACCAGAGGTGGTGGGTTCAAACCCAGCCCAGGCCAAAAACTGCAAAAAAAAAAAAAAAAAGAATATTTGAACTCCAAACATCTTAATTTTAATATATTGAATTGCTTCTAATAGCTTATTTTTCATTAAAATGATTTAAAAGTTTTATTTCCACTCTCTAGATTTCAATTCTCTAGATTTTATGGAGTATAAAAGCTCTTTTATTTCTTGCGGAACTATCTCTCCACAAGTTAAGAAAAAGTCTGTTGAGGGGGGAGTGGGTGGAGGGGGGGTGATTGGTGGGGCCACACCTAGGGTGCATCTTAGAAGGGTACAGGTGAAACTTACTAAATGCAGAATACAAATGTCTTCATACAATAACTAAGAAAATGCCATGAAGGCTATGTTAACTAGTTTGATGAAAATATTTTAGATTGTATATGAAACCAGCACATTGTACCCCCTGGTTGCATTAATATACACAGCTGTGATTTAATTAAAAAAAAAAAAGAAAGAAAGAAAGAAAGAAAGAAAAAGTCTGTTGTTGTGAGGAAAGGCTGAGTTTTACTTGAGTAGGTACCACCCTGACCAGGTTTCTAATTTATCTACCTGAGCACAAAGCAAATTCATCCTACTTTTGGGATTCATGACTTGACAGATTAGATGAAAACTTTTTTAAAAAGACTCTTGAGAAGATAGAACTTCCTAAGTGATGGCTGGTAAGCATTTAGTAAATTCAAAACCAACTACTTCTCTTTGGCAAACAAAACGAACCCACGTAAGCAGTAGGCTTAAATTAGATTTTCGAGAAATGCTTCCCCTCTCCGCAAGGGCATTTTATAATAAATATTTTTTAGAACATTTTTAGGTTTACAGGAGAGTCATAAAGATCATATCAATAATTCCTCTAAACTGCACACCTACTTTCTCCTGTCACATGGTACATCTACCACAACTAATGCACCAATATCGATATTGTTGCTAACTAAAGGCCCTAACTTCCTTCGCTTGCCTTAGTTGTTACCAAATGCTATTATTTTTCTGTGTCAGGCTCTTGCCAAGAATACGTCATTACGTTTAGTTGACAAGTCTCTTTAGTCTCCTCCAGTCTCAGTTTCTTGGATTTTCTTTTATTTGCCCCAGACTTTTTGATCAGCTTGACAATTTTGAGTAGTACTGGCTCAAACTTGCGTAAAATGTTCCTTGACGTGGGCTTGTCTGTTTTCCTCATGAAAAATGGAGTTATGGGTCCTCAGGATGAGCAACACAGGGCAGACGTGGCCGTCTCATCACTTGGTATTGTGTATTGCAGGTGGCGGCAGCTGCCGTCACCCCGCTGACCAGAGCGTGTCAGATTCGGCCACGTGGAGTGTCTCCTCTTCCTCCTTTCTCTACTGTGCGATTCAGGAGGAGGCCCTCGCGTGCAGCCCAGCACGTACGGGGTGCGAGTTCCTCACCTCCCCGAGGGAGAATTTCTACCGAAGATGTGTCCGTGTTCTTCGCTTTATTCATCCAACCAGTTCTTGGCATCAGTATAAACTCATAGGTATTTATGTTACACGTTGGGTTATAATCCAATGTTAATTTTTTTTCTCAAATCACTCCAGCTTTGGGCATTCGGAGCTCCTTCCGTCGGCTCCTACGTCCCTCTGATATACACAATAATTCGTTGTAGGAGGACTCATTTGGCGACGCAAGGGGCTCTAGCCTCGTTGTGTATATTCTCTGCTCCGGCCCTAGAACCAGCCATTTCTCCATGGAGGCCTGCTTCTCTTTACAAGAGGCTGATATTAAAACCCAAAATCCGGGGCTGAATTTGCTCATTGCCAGCAGCGTGTTGCTGCTTATGGACCCTCTCAGCTTACAGAGACAGAAAATAAGTGTGTCTGCGTACTAACTTATGGGTATGTGTGTGTACATATATACATATACATATATTTACACACACACTATTCACTATATGTATATATGAATGTCTGAATAGTATTCCATTGTGTGGATGTCCCAGAGTTTATCTATTTACCTATTCGGCCCTCTTCCACTTTGGGGTGATTGTGAATAAAGCTGCCATCAACACTCACATGCAGGTTTTGGGGCAGACATAGATTTCTAATCAGTTAGGTATATACCTAAGAGCACAACCCCAAGATTGTATATTAAGACTATGTTTAGTTTCATTAAAAAATGCAAAACTCCATTCCCAAGTTGTGTCCCCACTTTGCATTCCCACCAGGAATGGACGAGAGTCCTGTTATCTTCATCCCTGCCAGTAATTGGTAAATAGTTGTTGCTTCTTTTTTATTTTAGACATTCTAATAAGCATGTGGTGGTATTTCATTATTCTTTTCAATGCACATGTTTTAATATCAGTGACACAGACTTAGGACTTACACGGATACATTTCATGTACCGTTTCTAGTTTTGTCTACAAAATGCCCCAACTCATCTTAAAGCAGATGATATCTTACAACTATACAGCAAAAAGGGAATGCAACGTTCATGGATTGAAGTAGGAGACACCCGTGTTTCATATTTCCTATAAAGTTGTCAATGTGAAATATGTCACTGCAAGTAACAGGATAGTTGATTACTGTCAAGGAAGCAAAGTGAGTCTTGTTGACCTCTCCTCACAGTCTACAGGAAGGCAGTTGGCATGGATTCAAATGTTTAGAAATGAAGTTAAAGCCTCAGAATCTCTTACATTCTGGCCTTATGCAAGTGTTTCACCCCATGTTTTAAAGACCATTTCCCTTGCAGGCCATATGTCATGTCTGTTTTTAATACTAGAAGTAGGTTGGGACAATGTCAATAAAAATTCAGAAATAGCCGACTGCCCTATGTCCTCAATGCTAGAACTGGAGACCTGGCCCCACAGCTGCAGACGAAGCTAGTGCTTAGCTGGATAATATCCCAGCCTGCAGAAAACTGGACTACAGTTAGCAAGGTCAGAGAGGATAAATGGTTAGGCAAATAATAGAATTTGGAAAGGAGAAAAGAGATGAAGTGAGTATTTTGAAAAATTCTTTTGTAGAAACAGTCTTAATGATCCCTACTCTTTTTTGACCACCTTTACTCAAAACAAGATATTTTTATTAAACTGGAAGAAATATATCATACTGGCATCAAATTGTAGAGACAGAATGAACTTAGAGCAAAAGAAAGGGGGGATTTAGAGACCACCAGATTTCGGCATTTGGCACTGGCTTTCACCAGCTATGAAACCTTACCTAAATTATATTACTTCAGTATCACTCTCCTTTTTTATAAAATCCTTTTCTGTTGTGGAACAGAAACACTTTCTGTTTCTGCATGTGTTGAGTAATTTAGTATTAAGTCTTAGACCATGTTTTTCAACCTTTTTTTATCTCACGGAACCCTTGAACATGTAGTTAAACCTCTATAGCACCCTTAAATTATGTTGCTCACAGAGGGAAAAAAAGAATAACAAAAAGAATACACTTACTGTGCTTTGGACTTCTTTTGAAAATAATTTAATTAATGATCTTTAAAATTTTTGGCAGCACACCTAGATCCTCTCGGGGCATACCAGTGTGCCATGGCACACAGGTTGAAAATCACTGCCTGAGACGTTGTCAATGTTTCCCTGAAAAGATTCCAAGTTCTGTTATATTCCTACAAAGACTATCAAGTTTTGTTTGTTTGTTTAATCAGGCAGTTAATTAGGCTAATCTCTACCTGCAGATTCTCTCTGCCCTGCAATGGTCAACAACTGAAATTTCAATTCAGTTCTTTTAGCTGAAGCTTTGATGCTTAGAGTCTATTTCATGCATGCATGATTCAGGGAGGATCAGCCAGATATTTGAGTGAAATTTATACGCAGAATTTGGCCCTTCTCCTTTCAGATTTTCTTCTTCCAAGACTTACTTCGTTGCTTTCCAGCTTCTGTCATTGGAGTGGAGTGTGTACCCGTGGTTAAGCCAGTAAAACTACAGGCTTTCTTTATTTTTTTTTTTTTGAGTCTTAGCTGTTGCCCCTGATTTGTTCTGCAATCTTATCTCAGACTGAAAGCCATAAAAATGTGAGAAACTCCTTGTATAGGAAAAAACAAACTGCTTTTCCTCTGCTCTCACACCACAACAATCAACACAGACGATTTTTGTGACCAAATTGTGGGAATTTCTTTCTTCCCATCAATAAGAAACCAATCGATTCTGCAGCAGACAGCAAACTGAGTGTCCATTAATTTAATTCTAACACTATCAACCTGGAGATGGCAGCGGATCCCATAAGCGAAGGACTCAGTTCTCAAGATCGGCCCACTCTTCCAGTGACAATTACAGTGATTTGTTTTTCCTGTGCTGCTAACTGACCAGCTACAAATCAGGGATCCCCAAACCCAATCCTTAGGTTCAATTTACTTGCTAAAGCCGCTCACAGAACTCAGGGAAACATGTTTACCAGTTTATTGTAAGGGATGCTGCAAAGTATACAGATGAAGAGATGCAGAGGGTGAGGGATGGAAGGGGCACGAAGCTTCCATGCTCTTCCTGGAGCACCACCCTCTAGAAATTTCCATGTGTTCAACTATCCAGCAGATCTACCTACCCCATTCCTTGGGCCATTTGTGGATAGGCATGATGGAAGCACGGACAAACAAGTAGAAATGCGATTGGACAATAAGGGTATGATCTGATACAAACAGACTGAGTGGGGAAACCCAGATTCTTCTTGGCCTCTCTGGATATCATTCCTTCCTCCTGGGTATGGGCAAGACCCCTTCTGTAATGGGGGCCCTATGATCTGCAATCAGATAAGGTCACATTATATTTATAACATATATGATATTATATGCTAACCTTACACTGAATGCCAGTTGGGTTAAGGACAAGATAAAGAAGGAAATCATTAGATGTCTTGAAGAAAATGATAATGAATCCACAAGCTATCAACACCCGTGGTATACTGCAAAGGTATTCCTAAGAGGGAAATTTATAGCATTAAATGCTTTTATCAAAATGGAGAGAGGGCAAGTCAACAACCTTATGGGCCATGTTAAGCAATTGGAAAAAGAACAATCCAACCCCCAACCCAGCAGAAGAAAAGAAATAACCAAAATTAGAGGAGAATTAAATTAAGATTAATAAAATTGATAGACGCTTGGCCAGACTAATCAGAAACAGAAAAGTAAGATTTCTAATAACTTCAATCAGAAACTAAAAAGGGGAAACAACAACAGATACCATAGAAATATAAAAGATCCTTAATGATTACTACAAAAACTCTATGCCCAGAAATATGAAAATATAAAGGAAATGGACCAATATCTGGAAGCACATTACCTTCCTAAATTCAACCAGATAGAATTAGAAATCTTAAATAGACCTTTATTCAAGCACTGAAATTATATGAATAATACAAAATCTTTCCAAAAACAAAATCCCTTGAACAGATGATTTCACACCATAATTCTACCAAACCTTAAAAGAGGAACTAGTACCTATACTGCATAACCTATTCCAAAATACAGAGAAGGAAGGAATCTTCCCCAACATGTTTGATGAAGCAAATATCACTCTTATTCCAAAACCAGGGAAGGACAGCCCCCAAAAAGAAAACCTATAGGACAGTATCATTAATGAATATTGATGCAAAAATATTCAATAAGATCCCAGCAAACTGAATACAGTGACACATTAAAAAAAAGATGCATCATGATCAAGTGGGTTCTATCCCAGGATGCAAAGTTGGTTCAATATATATTAAATCCATAAATGTAATTCACCACATAAATAAAATCAAAAATAAAGACAGTATTATTCTCTCAATTGATGCAGAAAAGACTTTTGACAATATCCGGTATCCTTTTTTGACAAGAACACTGAAGAAAATAGGCTTAAGTGGAACAATTCTTAAAAGGCTACCCACAACAAACCCACAGCCAATATCATATCGAATGGAGTAAAATTGAAAGAATTTCCACTCAGAAGTGGAACAAGACAAGGATACCCATTATCACCACTGCTATTCAACATAGTGCTGAAAGTTCTAACCAATGCAATCAGGCAAGAGAAGGATATCAAATGTATTCAAATGGGGACAAGGGTGGCCAAACTCTTGCTCTTTGCAGATGACATGATCTTATACCTGGAAAACCCCAGGGACTCTACTACAAAGCTCTTAGAAGTGATCAAGGAATATAGTAACATCTTGGGATACAAGATCAATGTCCACACATCAGTAGCCTTCGCATATGCCAGTAACAGTCAAGCTGAGAATAAAATCAAAGACACAATACCTTTTACAGTAGCTTCAAAAAGATTAAATACCTGGTAATAAAAAAAAAAGAGAGAGAGAGAACTATGAAACCCTGAGAAAAGAAACAGCAGAAAATATTAACAAATGAAAGAATATTCAACACTCCTGGCTGGGAAGAATAGACATCATTAAAATGTCCATACTGCCCAAAGTGATCTACAGATTTAATGCAATTCCCATCAAAACAACAACATCACACTTTGAAGAACTTGAAAAAGTAATACTTTGTTTCACATGGAACCAGGAAAAGACCCAAATAGCCAATACAATTTTTAAAAATAAAAGCAAATCTGAAAGCATCACATTACCAGACTTCAGATTATACTACAAGGCCACAGTGATCAAAACAGCATGGTACTGGCATTAAAATAGAGATATAGATTTATGGAATATAATAGAAAATCTACAGATAAATCTAACCACCAATTGCCATCTGATCTTTGAAAAACCAACAAAAGCATGCACTGGGGAAAAGAATCCCCATTTAATAAATGGTGCTGGGAGAACTGGTTAGTCACAGATAGAAGACTGAAACTGGACCTGTGCCTCTCACCAGTGACAAAAATTATTTCTCACTGGATAAAAGATTTAAATTTAAGAGACAAAACAATAATAACTCTAGAAAAGAGTATGGAGAAAATGTTTGACAAAACTGGCCTAGGAAAAAATTTTTTAAAGAAGACTCCTTTGGCAATTTCAGCAACACCAAAAATAAATAAATGGGGACATGATCAGGCTAAAAAGCTTCTGCTCAGCTAAACAAACCACAACTAAAGAAGCAGCCAGCCTTCAAAATGGGGAGATTTTTGCCTGCTATGAATCTGACAAAGGGCTAATAACTGGAACCTATAGAAAACTCAAATTAATCAACAAAAAAAAGCAACCAACCCCAACTATATCTGAAGATGACAGACAAATGGCCGACAAACATGAAAAAATGCTCATCATTTCTAATCGTCAGAGAAATGCAAATCAAAACCAATCTGAGATATCACCTAACTCCAGTGAGATTAGCCCACATCACAAAATCCAAAATTGGCAGATGCAGGTGTGGATATAGAAAGAAGGGAACACTTTTACAATGCTGGTGGGATTGCAAACTAATACAACCTCTTTTGAAAGAAGTATGGATAATTTTCAAAGAACTAACAGTCAACCTTCCATTTGATCCTGCAATCCCATTACTAGGCATCTACCCAGAAGAACAAAAATCATTTGTGGTAAAATGATTAATAAAACACAAATATAGACTAGCAAGGAGGAGGGAAGGGGAGAGGAGGGAGAGGGAGGAGGGAGAGCTATTGGTGGGATCTCACCTAAGGCACACAACGTGAGGATGCTGGGCATGCCCGCAGGTGAAGGGCTGAACTACAACTCGAACTTTACCTTAGAATTAAAAACAAGGTAAGGTAAACATCTGTACCCTCATATTAATTTGTAATAAAAAATGTTTTTTAAAATTTAACACTATAAAAAATATTTATTTTTATATATTATACAGTATAAAATATATAGTATCGTATTTCCCTTATGCTGTTTCTCTTTTCCAAGGGCTGATCCTATTCCGGAATTGGCCTGTTTAAGGATATGCTCTAGTGCAATTCAACAGTTGGTTTTTATATTTTTCTTACCATGTATAATTTTTATTTGCAGACAGTTGATTTGATAGCAAATACTCAGTCATGCCTAGAAGCAGAACCCTAATATTTCAAATCTATACGATGGGAATAATAATAGTTCCTCCTCATAAATTTATATATAGGGGGCCATAAAGTGGTAAATTGCACACAAAATTTATGGTTACCCTTTATATATCAAAGAAATCAATATGTATGAAAACTGAACTGTACAGTGCCACAGCAGTAATTTGTCATTATTGTACAGATAAGAACATTCAGGTCCTGTTAAAATCATAATTCTAGTCAGTATCAAACCCAGGGGGACAATCTGTGTCCCAAATCCAAGTCTAGCCCCATCTCCACTAAACTAGTCAACTTCCTCTGGATTCAAAATTTATCCTCAGTCACCATGATATCCACTGGATTTACCCCAATCTGTGAAACATTGAATCAATTCAGTGAATTTAAATTAGCCAGACTAGTTGTTTGTCTGCGTAAACCCACTGGCTGACCAAAAGAGTTGCTCCACATCAGTTTGGAGAAGCAGTCAGGGAACCAGACAGCACGAGTTGGGTCTTTCACTGGCCTAGCATGTTGGGGGGTGGAGATGCTCATAGGGGCTCCGTCTGGACTCTTCACCTCCCTCTGAGCATCCCTCTTTTCTAACTTCAAGTTGGCCTAAGCCAGTGGTTCTCAACCTTCCTAATGCTGGAGCCCTTCAATACAGTTCCTGTGGGTTGCGACCCATAGGTGGCAAACCCGTGGTAAGCCAATATTTACAAGGGGGGCAAAACTAAATCACTGTTTATTTTGCCTCATCTTATTTTGTATTGGGTGCTACAGGTTGGAAACAAAGTCTCCTTGAGTGAAGTCATGCTTATTTTTCATCTCTTACACCAGCTCAGACATCACAAAATTATGTGGAAATAGGAATATGAGTATATGATGGCTTTTTCTCTGTGCTTTCCCAGCAAGAAAGTCTCAGGGATTATTAGATTCTCACTAAAGCTGGTGAATTATTCTGGGGTCATCTGTTCATCTGAACTCGGGTGAAGCAAGATTATAAATGGCAAACAGGAAATTTTACAAGAGATGCTTCAAGAGTCTTATCACGTTTTACCAAAACGTATTATAGAAGTGCCTTGAGATCTTCAAATTAGATGCTGAAATCCATGAAAAAAATCTTTAGAACATGATCAAAGTCCCTTAAAGCTGTTTTAAACTTTAAAATTCATTTTTAGTTACCAATTTATTGCTAGCCTAGCCCTTAGCTACGTTCTGCAGACTATCTAAATCTTTCACCCTAGTCTAAGTCGCTCTACATTCTTACTGATCCTGCTCAGAATGTGTAACAGACCACTAGAGGACCTTCTCCCAAGGAGCCTGGTGTGGTGGTGCTCACCTGCAGACCCAGCCACTCAGGAGGCTGGGATAGGAGGATCGCTTGAACCTGGGAGTTCAAGGCTGCAGTGAGCTATGTTCATGCCACTGCACTCCAGCCTTGGTGATAGAGCCGGCCCCTGTCTCTAAAAAGAATGAAATAAATAAATAAAAAGGAAAAAAAATAAAAGAGGCAAACTTTCACAGCAGGTTTTCCCAGGTTTCTGTTTTAGCAACCTCGAAATGCAGAGGGGGCCAAACAATGGCTACGCACTTCAAGAAAGGAAAAACCGTATGATAATTGCAATCCTCAAGTCCTATTTGACTTCTGCACTTGTAAGAGATGCTGAATGTGACTTGTGTATTGCTATTGGTATGTATTGAGCATTATAATTCTAATATAGTTTTTTCTTTCTTAAAATGTGTGTACATTTTTGGCCCCCTCTGTAGTATGCAAATATCCAGGCAAACAAGTAAAAATTTGTATTTATTAGGCCAGCGTTTCACCACATGTAGTCCACAGACTTCCGGTGTCAGCATCCCTTGACTAGATGTTATTTAAAGTGAAGATTAATGGGCACCAGGCTAGAGCACAAGGCTCTCTCCTTGGGGTGGGGAAAGGCAAAAACGTGTGTCTTTAGAAAGGGCTACAGGCCATTATGGTAACTAACAGTATCTCATGTGATGTTGTATATAACCACAAAGACAGGGACATTGGTTGCCAGATTGGGGGGTCTCTGGTAACATACTTGCCAGAAGGATTTCAGGCTCAGATCATGCTGACCTGAAGGGAAGCCCTGATTTTCAAGGTATTTTTAGTGTGTCAGGTATTAAAACTTCTCTATTTCCAGTAAATCTAATGCTGATATGCTGATAAATTGGTACCCTTCTTTAGATGGAATCTGAAAAATATGAAATTCTTTAAAAAGCACGTTATGACAAGGCTTTAGACATTCAGTCACTCAACATGCAGTTATCAAGCACTAACCATAAGTAATCATCATTCAAGATAAATACAGTCGTTAACAAGACAGATGATGCTCTGGCCTCGTGCAGTTTACATACTGTGAGTAGACAAATACATACATACTTACACTTACGCACACATACATACATTCATGCAGATGTTGACCACTGCTGAGGAACAAAGAAACAGGATGATGACCTACAGCATGAATGAGCTGTGGGTTGGGGAGAGGGATTTGGACAGAATGTTGAAAGGACCCTCTGAGAGGCCTGACGGACGAATGAGCTGGTCAGACACTCAAGCAGAGGGAATAGTAAGTATGAAAGCGTAAAGAAATGGACAGGGGGTCAGTGCAGTGAGAACCCTGGCATAGAGTGGGGTAAGTAAGTTTTACTCGTTAAGGATGAAGGCATAAAAAGAACTGTGACATTCACAGCCATCCAGGACATTCTCTACCAAGTGGCCCAAGAATCATCGGATTCTCAGGGACTGCTCCTCACTGTTTATCGCTGATAAAAGCCAAGATACATTTTATATCTTTGTAGAGTTGGTAATAGACACTAATGTTAATTTTCAGAAAACCAATATACTAGGTTTTTTTGGTTTTGTTTTGCTTTTTTTGTTTTATTTTTGAGACAGAGTCTCAAGCTGTCACCCTCGGTAGCATGCCATGGCATTGCAGCTCACAGCGACCTCAAACTCTTGGGTTTAAGTGACTCTCTTGCCTCAGTCTCTCAAGTAGCTGGGAATACAGGCACCCGCCACAATGCCTGGCTATTTTTTGGTTGTAGTTGTCATTGTTGTTTGGCAGACCTGGGCTGGATTCGAACCCGCCAACTCCAGGGTATGGGGCTGGTGCCCTAGCCACTGAACTATAGGCACCAAGCCAATATCCTAGGTTTTGCATAGTAAAGCAGATAAACTCAAATGCCATGCTTTTATTTTTCTGTATTTAGCTAGTGTTGCATCTAACTTAGCATTCTTACTCCAACTCTTTGCTTTTAATTTTCTATTAATCTGAAATGTATTTCTGTCTGATGTGATTATTCAAACCAACTTCACTATCTTACTGATTCCTTTGCTAATGAATTAAATAAATGTTGTACACATGCTCACTGCAAAAACTTTTGTTGACATTTCAGAAACTATACCTTTGCAGTTGAAGAGTCAGGCAAGAACAGCTTACACAGGCCTTGCAGGGCTTGTAATGACCATTGAGCAGCCTTTGGAGAATGGAGGGGAAGGAGGGCTGGTGCAGCAGAGAGACTGCTAGAAGCACATCTGAGCAAGAGATGAGGTGTGGTGCAGAGGGGATGTCTGGGGAACAGAAAGGAGTGAGTATAAAGTTGAGAATAAGTATTCAACTGGCTATTTAGTGAAGCTTTGAGTGACTGGAACTTGTGGTAGGGGATAAGGTTTGATAGGTAAGACACATGGAGAGAGACAGGAAATGTCAAGAAAAAAATTTATTACATCATGACAATCTTAGGAGAGAAACCCAGAGTATAAGATCATTTGAGGACATGAAACAACACACCTTTAAAAGGGCGAGAAATAAGGCTATTTCCCTTCTTTTTAGTCCAACATAAAATATGTGCCTAGTTGAATCAATATAATACAAATAAAACATAAACTAAAGTTCTAAGAGTAGAAACAGAATGCATGTTAAAATTCAGCATTCACATGAAAACTTGACTTAACTTTATTAAATGCATGAGCAAAATAATGAGAACACTAGAGGATGTATAACAAAAAAGCTCTTCAGAGACTGAGAAGTTTGGGTAAACAAGAAATCTATTTTGCTAAATAAGTTTAGGAAATAAATGAATATGGAACTCTCAGCATTTTCTCCATGGCATGATTTTCCGAAAAAAAATTTACTGAAAAAATTGTGAAACTTTCAATTTGCTTACCAAACCCCTAGGGAATTCTATTCTGTAAGAGTCACGTCACTCTGCCCAAATGCATTTACTTTTTTCTTTTTTCTTTTTTTATTAAATCATTTCTGTACATTAGTGCAATTACTTTTTGAGTTGACTCCCAATACATTCAGGAGATTGCCTTTGGGGCTCTCTTTTTTATTCTAAGCATCCAATTAATCAGTTATTTATTTTACTGCTTTAGATTTGTGATGGGATACATTCTCACAGCAAAGCTAAAGACTGTTAGGAGAGATTATCGTATGTATTTACCAAGTTGGAGCTAGTAACAGAAGACAATTTGCTCTCATCGGTAAATTTTGTCTTTACAATCATACATGCCCTCAAACACCTAGAATTTTTTTTTTTTTTTTGAGACAGAGCCTCAAGTTGTCACCCTGGGTAGAGTGCTGTGGCATCACAGCTCATAGCAACCTCCTGGCTCAAGCGAGTCTCCTGCCTCCACCTCCCAAGTAGCTGGGACTACAGGCGCCCGCCACAACGCCTGGCTATTTTGTGGTTGCAGCCGTCATTGTTGTTTGGCAGGCCTGGGCTGGATTCGAACCTGCCAGCTCAGGTGTACGTGGTTGGCGCCTTAGCGCTTGAGCCACAGGTATCAAGTGGTCAAACACCTAGAATTTTATGTACAAATAACAAGTTGTTATTCAGATTGAGCTCCCAGACATTCGATGTCAAAGTTAAAATAAGCAATTGCAAATGGTAGAGACAGAATGAAGATATTCTGTCATTTGGGCACATGTAGTGAGGAAAGCATGAAAGAAAAAGAGCTCATATATCAAGAGCATTGCTGGTGCATAATTATTGAACTTCCCTAAGCAGGCCTCTCCAAGTGATTACTCAATACTGAAGGCTGAGACTTATTTCATGAAGTGTCCATCAAAGCCAAGATGATAAAGAATAAGCAGCTTCTATGTGATTAATAGGTACAAGAGCACAAAACAAAGGGAATTAAGGAAGCCAATGAGTTGTATTGACAAAGTAAACCTCAACTCTCAAAAAGGCAAAATACTTGTTCAGCCAGCTGCCGAATGAAGCTGCTTAGATAAAGACTTACATGCCCCAGCTGAAGACCTAACATGAGCTTGGATGTCATGGCGTGATTAGAAAATTCATTCATGGAGTTCAACGAGAAATATTTCCTTGAGTTAAAAATTGTTATTTTTTTTAAATGGACCAAATTAAGAGAGTCTTATAATCAAGGGATAGAATTTTATTTCATCTAGAAAATCCTATGAGTTCAGCTGAAAATTTATATAAGCATTGGTATAGGTCCAATTAAGAAGAAAATGTGTCAAAATGCCAATCCCGGAACCTGTGTGTAGTTTTCCCCAGTCACTGATTCTCTTTGTGTGCTGTGTCTGAGTGTGTCTGCTGGACTGAGGGTGGACAGATTTAGTAAGCAAAAATACAGAACACCCAGTTAATTAAATCTGAATTTCAGATAAACAACAAATATTCAGAGTATGTCTAAAACTTATTGGTTGTTTATCTGAAATTCAAATTTAGCTGGATTACTGGCATTTTGTTTGGCAACCGGTACATGTTTTTCTCTGCGTATTCAGTTTTCGTGTTATGTCTATTGTTCTTAGTAAAAGAACATAATATTTATAGAGATGGCATCCTCAGAATTACAGAATTTCAGAGCAAAAACAGACTTAGAGATAATGTAGTTGAATAATTTCACTCTATCGTTAAAAAAAATTAGATTTACACAAATTAAAGACTTGTCAAGATCCCACAGCTAGTTAATATCCAGAGATGGAATTGAAATGTAGTTTTCCTGGACCCCAGTTTTTTCTTTCTCTAGTGTGTATTTTCTCTCTTAAAACTGAATTGCCAATTAGCCCAGGGTAGTGATATGCCTGCAGGCCCAGCTACTCAGGAGACTGAGGTGGAAGAATTGCTTGAGCCCAGGATTTGAGGCTGCAGTGAGCTGTGATCGCACCACTATCCTCCAGCCTGGGCAACAGAGCAGACTTTGTTTCTGGGGGTAAAGAATTAAAAACAAAAATTAAAAACTGAACTACAAGTTGGTTTTTTAGTGATCAATGTGGGCCAGACCGATCACTTCTCTTAAGATAGACATACCTAGTCACAAGTCATTTTGATATCTGCGTATCGAATGGAAAAAAAAAAACAGGCTCTACACTTACACATATATGAGCCAAATGGAGAGTTTTAAGGCAACATGTGCATATAAAGAACATTTGTAGTTTGGGGCTGCCCAGCCTTTAAGTGCTAGCATTCAAAACTTTTTTTAGGAAGTGACATTTACCCCACTGCATATAGTGTGATGATGCTGTTGACGTGGGTACCCTTCCTAGCCAAGGAGTGTGCATGTGACTCAGATAACTCCGTGGATGGTTTTCATTTCCAAGCTCTATCACATCTTCCAATTTGAATTTCAAGGCAAGTGACAAAAGGAACACTCCTCTACCCTTACCCCAACCCAGAGAGCAAGATGTTTTCAGATTATTTATTGAAGTTGAAGTGAGGTTGGAAACGGAGCAGTTCATACTTCCAAGGCCCTCTGGAACTAATTGTTTCCTTCTTCTTGAAGACCAGTTTTCAACTCCCTTATGTTCTTCTAATAAATTACTTAAAGAAGCAGAGATGTTTTCTATTGCTTGCAACCAAAGAACTATGATATACAATATTTATGTGTTTAAAAAATAAATAGAAATGAATTGAATGGTAATACTGGCATGGAAAAATCTTTTAGTACCATAGATAATCCATTAACAGAGGAATGCAAGAGAAAGAGTATTGAGGTACTAAGAATTTAAAATATATACCTTTCACTTCTAGGGGGTATACAAGGGGTCTAAAAAGCGTTTGCCTAAAATTAAATGTAAAATGCAAACTGCAACATAGATTGTGGTTACCAAAGACCTAAATATAAAAGCTAAAATTACAGAGCCAATAAAAAAGCATAAGGGAAAATTGTTTTCACCTTGAGTTAGGCAAAGCTCTTTTGAAAAGGCACAAAATACATGAACAATGCAAGGAAAAGATTAAGATATTGAATCACATCAAAATTACACACTCTTGCTCGTCACAAGAAATTGTTAAAATACAAATCACGGATCACAGGCTAGGAGAAGAGATTGGCCAAGAATATATTTAATGAAAGTCTTACATCAAGAACGCTATGTGGGTGATGGGCACACTTAGTAGCAGGACTCAAGCACTGAGAAAGCAATTTATACTGATTTCTATACGTTTATTTCGTATCTTGCAACTTATTGAATTTGTTTATCAAATTCTAATGGTATTTTGTGGAGTCTTCAGATTTTCCTAAATACAAGATCATATCATCTGCAAACAAGGATAATTTGACTTCTTCCTTTCCAATTTAGATGTCATTTATTTCTTTTTCTTACCTGATTGCTCTAGGTAGAACGTCCAGTATTATGTTAAATAACAGTAATGACAGTGAGCATTTTTGTCTTGTTCCAGATCTCAGAGGAAAAGCTTTTAGTTTTTCCTCGTTTGGTATGATACTAGCTGTGGGTCTGTCATATGTGACTTCTATTCTGTTATGTTCCTTCTATACTCAGTTTTTTAAGAGTTTTTATCATGAAGGAATGTTGAATTTTATCAAATGATTTTTCAGCATCAATTATAGTGATCATATGGTTTTTGTCTTTCATTCTGTTGATGTGATGTAATTACATTGATTAATTTGCATATTGAACCATACTTGAATCCCTGAGATGAATCCCATGGATGTGATGAATAATCTTTTTAATGTGTTATTGAATTTGGTTTGCTAGCCCTTTGTTAAGGAATTGTTCATTTACATTAATCAGAGATATGGGCCTATGGTTTTCTATTTTTGTTGTATTGGCCTGGTTTTGTAATCAGGATACTGGCCTCATGGAAAGGTTTGGGAATATTTTTTCTTCCTTGATGTTTTGCAATAGCTTGAATAAGATTGGTTTTAGTTCTTCCTTCAATGTTGGGTAAAATTTAGCAGTGATAGTGGGTTTTTATTTAACAGGAGAATTTTTATTACTGCTTCCATCTCATTAATTGTTACTGTTTATCCAGGTTTTGCTTTCTTCTTGGTTCAATCTGGGTAGGGTGTCTGTGCCTAGGAATTTATCCATTTCTTCCCAGTTTTCTAATTTATTGGCATATGGTTGTTCATGGTAGTCTCTAATGACCCTTTGTATTTCTGCATTATCAGTTGAAATTTCTCTTCTTTTAGCTCTGACTTTATTTATTTGGGGTCTTCTCCATTTTTTGTTTAGATAATTGGCTAAAGTTCTTCTTTATAGGTCTGATAGCATTTGGCTATGAATCCACCTGGCCCAAGGCTTTTGTTGTTGTTGTTGCTATTGGGAGACTTTTTATTACTGATTCAATCTTTCTATTTATTATTGGTCTATTTGGTGCTATTTCTTCCTGTTTATATCTCTGGAAACTGTATGTTTCCAGGAATTCATCTATTTCTTCTAGATTTACTAGTTTTTTAGCTTATAGTTGTTCATAATAGTCTCTGATGATCTTTTGTATTTCTGTATGTCTCCTTTTTCATGACTGATTATGTTTACTTGGCTCTTCATTACTTTTTTTTTATTAGTCTAGATAATGCTTTATCAATTTTGTAGACACACTGATCAATGGAATAGAAGAGTGAACACAGAAATAAAACAATATATCTATAACCAACTGATCTTCAACAAAGTAGACAAAAACATACACTGGAGAAGGGACACCCTATTCAATAAACGGTGCTGGGAAAATTGGACAATCCCATCAGAATAATGAAACTGGATCCCTATCTCTCACCATATACAAAAATTAACTGAAGATATATTAAAGGCTTAAATGTAAGACCTAAAACCATAGTAATCCTAGAGGCAAACCTAAGAAAAACTCTCTGGACATTGGTCTAAACAAAGAATTTATGACTAAAACCCCAAAAGCACATGCAAGCAAAACAATAATATACAAATGGCACTTAATTAAACTATAAACTTATGTACAGAAAAAAAAATCAAAACAGCAAATAGACAACCTACACAATGGTAGAAAATATTCACAAACTAAACATCTAGAATCTACAAGGAACTCAAACAACTCAACAAGAAAAAAAAAAGAACCCCATTAAAAAGTGGGCAAATGATATGAATAGGAATTTTTCAAAAGAAGCTATACAAATAGCTGAGAACAAATTAAAACCACGATGAGACACCATCTTACTTCCATGTCTGTTACTTAAAATTTGAAAAACAATAGATTTTAGCATGGATGCAGTGAAAAGGGAACACTTACACACTACACCAGTGGATGGGAATGTAAATTAGTGCAACTTACGTGGAAATCAACATGGAGACTTCTCAAAGCACTAAAACTAGAACTTCCTGAAATCCCATTATTGGGTATCCATCCAAAGGAAAAGAAATCATTATGTCAAAAGGATAACAGCACAACCACAATCGTAAAGACTTAGAATCTACCGTAAGTGTCCATTAACCAATGATTGGATAAAGAAAATGTGGTGTACATATACATTCCATCAAGTACTATTTGGTCATGAGAAAAAATGAAAACATGTCTTTTGCAGCAAGGTGGATGGAACTGAAGGCCGTTATCCTAAGTAATTCAGGAACAGAAAAATAAATAATATGTGTTCTCACTTATAAGTGGGAGCTAAACTGTGGCTGCACAAAGGCACACATAGTGGAATAATGGACATTGGAGACTCACAAGGAGGAAGGATAGGAGGGGGGAGGGATGAAAAATTACCTGTGGTGTACAAGGTGCACTATTTGGGTGATGGGTATACTTGCCCAGACTTCACCACTATGCCATATACATATGATGCTGGTGGGGGGGAAACTGATTATTTTATCTTAAGATAAAAATTTATTTTCTTTTTTCTCTTTTCATATTAATCACACAAAATTCTTTCTTATTCAGGATTTTTTTTCTCTTTTTAACTTTTTTTAACAAAAGTACATCATCATACCAAACATCTTCTTTTTACCTTTCACATACTGGTTCCTTCCTCCCTTGTTTCTGTTTCTAAATCCACATTTTGAAAGCAATCTTTAAGACCCTCTGAACTAGAAATAAATTGTTCTCTTTTTCAAAAAAGGAACTCATTAAAAAAATAAAACTGAAGAACTCAGAAAAATTATAGTAATTTATGTGCTAAAGAAGGAGACTGAATACACATAGACAATTCCAAACAAGTAGAGAAGCATGTGCAAAGGATTGATAGTAGAAAGAAGTATGGTAAAGTGAATCCCAATCCAGGGAAATGAAAGAGAGCTATGAAAACAGGGCACAGAAAGCAATGCCAGAGACATAGATAGAGACCAAATTTCACTGGGTCATTTAGAGGTTTAGCTTGCATAAAAATAGAAAAACTAAACAATGGGAGCTTAAAGATAGGTAGCTTAATGTTCTCTGACATAAAGGAAGTCCGAAGAAAGGTACTTAATGGAGATTTCATGGTCATGAGGGACCCAGACTTGGTCTACTTTTCTCTCTAACATCATATTGTATGGTTTCAATTCTTCAGACCTCCTCATAGTCACAACAATGCTACTGCAGCTCCAACGTCACCTCCCCATTCCGAACAACAGAAATGAGAGAAGAATAAGGGCAAAAGTATGTGTCTCTCAGATGATTAAGTCCCTTTAGGAAGGCTTTCTCCTAGTTCGATCCAACAATCCCAATTATCTCTCCCTGGCCACTCCTATCTGCAAAGGAGTCACACTGCCACTTCCCCCACTATAAGGGTTCTCTCAGTAAGGAAGAGGGGACTGTGGCTATTAACTGCATAACTGGTAGTCATTGCCTCAGCCATGAAAGCCAAATAAAGAATTTTGGTTCACCATAAAAGCACTAGAAATCATTGAAACATTCTATATAGAGCTTGTGGTACATGATGAAATGTGATCAAATGTGTACACATAGTTTTAAAATATTACTCTGGATGCACTATGGAAAATATCTTGAAAAGGGGATATGTTTGGTGTGTGGCAATCAGTATAGGTGTCCTTTCAACAGTCCTAGTGAAAGATGACTAAGAATTTTGGCAATGAGGTGCATGTAATCAGAAGATATGGCAGTAAAATCAAAAGATCACAGTCTTGAGATACTTTGCTAAGAAGATTATGATCCAGCTCCATCCATATAAACACAAAAGAGGTAAAGTCTCCATATTTTTTATGGCTGCATAATATCCCATGGTGTACATATACCACAATTTGTTAATTCATTCATGGGTTGATGGGCACTTAGGCTACTTCCTTGACTTGGTGATTATGAATTGGACTACAATAAACATTCTTGTGCAAATGTCTTTGTTGTAAAGTGATTTTTGGTCGTCTGGATATAAATCTAGTGCAGGATCAAATGGCAGGTCTACTTTTAGTTCCCAAGTGTTCTCCAAACTTCTTTCCAGAAGGGATGTATTAGTTTGCATTCCCACAAGCAGTGCAAAAGTGTTCCCTTCTCTCCACATCCAAGAATGGAAAAAAAAAATACCCAATGTATTTAACACTATTATGAAATCAATATATAACCACCCACACTTTCATATGAAAGATAAAACACAATTATAGCCCAGAAAGAAGGACAGGAGAGGACAAGGGAAGGGGGAGACAGATGGAAGGAGGGTAATTGGTGGGTCCTCACCTACTGTGCATATTGAAACCGTACATATTAAATACATTAACAGTAGAGTATAAATGTCTAAACACAACAATTAAATATGTGAAGTGAATGATGTGTTAACCAGTTTTATGTAAACATCCCAAATTGTATATAAAATCAGCACTTTGTACCCCATAAATGCAGTAGTAATGTACACAGTTATGATCTAATAAAAAAAAAAGATCCCAGTGATGTTTTGTTACTGACAGGTAAGGGAAAGGAAGATATAAAAGATGGGATAGAGGTGTACAACTCACCAAGCTGAATGGACAACGGTAACATTCACTAAGGCAGGGACCCTAGGATTGGGAGAGAAGATTGTGAATTTGTTTGGGGGCATGTTGAATATAAGATTCCCCGAGGGGCTACAAATATGAAACAGGCAATTCAACTCCAGTTAAAGTTAACCATTAGTTAACTAATAGTCAACCACTTAATTTGTATGGTTGGATTAAAGAGGAATCTAGAGCTACCATCTACCCAAGAATGATATTACCTTTACATAAAAAGGCAGACACTGAATATTCTCAAAAAAAAGAAAAACTATGCCTGTAACCACATTGCCTATTCCAGAGCCTTTACATGGAAGTTTCAAGGTTGTGTACAATGTGAAATTCTCTTTATGCATCATGTGGTTTTGGCAGTAGTTATTAGTCATTTTCTTTCAAAACAAATTAAAGTAATTATGATCCATCATAGTAGCTGATATAAATAACTAAAGGAATTTGGAAAAGAAGCAATTCACTTTTGGAGATTTGCCAATAATACAAACTCTTCAAACATGACTCATTGTTTCTTCTCTGAGATCAGTTAACTGCTTCTGCAAGTCAATCCTCAGCTTCCATAAACACAGATAATCTATGAAATTCTTTCTACTATTATATATGATTCTGTTCAAAATTTTATCAATTACCATTCAGATGTAGGTATGAAAATTCAAAATACTCTTATCTAAACCACCAATTGGAGAACAAGAGTAAGTTTCAACAGACTATTAATAAATGGGGAAAAAATGTACAACTCCATTAAACAAGACGTGTGACGTCAGATCTGTAAATACGCCATTTTTATAGTATCATTAAGGTTGGGGAAAATACCACAAGTCATATCTGGAAAATCAGATTCATTTCAAATTGTAATATCTGCTCTGTGTCTACTACAACTGCAATGCTTTAGACTTTATTATTGATAATCCATTAATTAATTCACTAATGAATTTTCATGGTTATTACTCAAAGGTACCAACATATAAAATCAGATATATTGTTCCTTGTATAACCAGGAACATCCATTTGAATTTTATTTGAGACAATGTATGTAATGCATCCAATAGAAACTATCACACCATATCAGGGGATATTTGAATTTCTCTGAGATATAAGTTCTCTACCTACCATTCTATAATTAACAGATACAATTTTCAAAACAAAAAGATAACAATTACATAATAATTACTATAATTCTCTTGCCTTTATGTTAAGCAACATATATACATTTAATAGGATAAGACTAGAAATCTGGATATCTGAGTTCTGCCTCTGACTGGCTTTATTTATTAATAAGCCTTTCATATTCTCAATGAAAATAAAACAGAACAGGTTCATTAACATCTAAATATCCTTCCTCTTCATTAATTCTGTGATACTCTGAAAGTTTATAAAAATAGGAAAAGATAACCTTGAGATTATTATATTGGTACCATTGTTCAGTAACTTTTCCACCAAAGTAACTCCAATTTCAAAGATGAGAGAATAGTTTACTCCTCAATCACCACCCCAGGAGCTGGTCTGTAGCGTAGCCTGGAGCAAGACTTTTTATTTCTATGTTTATTTTTAATTCTATTTTCCCTTGCATTCCATAATACATCTGTACTGGATTTAACATAAAAATAATATGTTTTTTAAACCTTCATGCACATATAACCCTGAGTATGTTTTTATTTTGTCTACTGAGTGACAATTACTGAGTGTACTCTGTAGATCTGCCAATAACCCAAAACCCAATTTGAGAAATCCTTGAAAGCAGTAGAGAAAAGGAATCTATGCCAGGGAAAACTCGGATGTTACAGGGCCTGGGCAAAAACACAACTGAGGGGCACAGGATAGAAATGCAACAGGCCGGGGAGAGGACTGCAGCGACATTGGCATGACCTAAGGAATAATCACCACTCAGCTCTAAACAGACTGTTGCCCAGGACGGCCAAATACTCTGATTCTTCAAGGGAGGTGAAAAGATGAACTACATACGAAATTTCTCCTTTTAAAAACACTATGCATACAAAATAAAACAGGCGAGCTGGCCAAATTAATTCTAAAACCTGCTGGGTTTGAGTTCTTGGTTCCAAAGCCTACTCCAGAAGTTAGTTTGGCTATATAGGAGATGGAGTATCTCCATGGAGGGCAGAGTGGAAAAACATTTGCAAAGGGTCAGAGTGAAGACTGGTGACTTCTGAGGACAACAATGGAATTTTCTTCCTTTTAGTTAGATCATTAAAAGCAGAAAGGACAGGAATATTTGATGATCATTCACGGGCAGCTTAGCCTGGAGGCAGCAGGCTGGATCCCACAGGCTCTGGAGACTGACTTCCAGAATGACGGGAAGTTGTGTGTTCTTATGTTAGTGTTTAGCCTTGGAATAACACAACATATTTGAAAACCAGGTCAAAAAGCCATGGCATATAAATGAAATACATTTAAAAGCTACATGAATAAATGTCAAGCTGGGGTCCATATAGCTAACTCGGATGTGGTTGGTTCTACTTTTTCTACTCATGGAAGAAAAATAACAAAAGAAGCTGGTGGCCTTCAGCAGTTGGTCTGGCATCCACAGCTAGACCCAGTTATTCTTGTACCAAACACTAACAACCTCACAGAATCCCAATCTCAAACAAGCTTACTATGATACCAGAGGTAAAATCAGACAATATTAAGCCACTATATAATTTATTTATAATTTATTTATTTATTAAGCCATTATATAATTTTTTCTAAGCAGAGCTAAAAAAAAAAAAAAAAAGTCACTGGGCTACCCACAAAATTCCAACACTCCCTCTGTTGGCTAGCAGGAGCAATCGCTAATTCTTTATCAGAGCTTTGCCCTCATTCTAATCTTTTTTTTAATATATATATATAATTTTATTACATCACAAATGTGTACATTAGTACAGTCATGGTGCACAATGGGCTGACTTCATATACAATCTGAAATATTTTCATCGAACTGCTAACCATAGCCTTCATGGCATTTTCTTAATCACTGTATGAAGACATTGATATTCTACATTTAGTAAGTTTCACCAGTACCCTTCCAAGATGCACTGTAGGTGTGATCCTACAAATCAAACTCCATCCACCCGTCCTTCCCCCTCCCCTCCCCTGCCTTGCCCTTTTCCCCGTATTCTTGTGCTATACTTGGGTTTTAGCCTTCATATGAAAGCTATAAAATTAGCTTCTTATTAGGGCTGAGTACAGTGGATACTTTTTCTTCCATTCTTGAGATACTTTGCTAAGAAGAATATGTTCCAGCTCCATCCATGTAATCATGAAAGAGGTAAAGTCTACATCTTTCTTTAAGGCTGCATAGTATTCCATTGTATACATGTATCACAACTTTTTTTTTTCCTAACTTTTATTAAATCATAATTGTGTACATTGGTGCAATCATGGGGCACAATGTACTGACTTCATATACAATCTGAAATATTTTCATTGAACTATTTAACATAGCTTTCATGGCCTTTTAATCACTATATGAAGACATTTATATTCTGCATTTAGTAAGTTTCACTTGTACCCTTCTAAGATGCACCATAGGTGTGATCCCACCAATAGCCCTCCCTCCACCCATCCTCCCCTGTCCCCTCCCTTCCCTTGCCCCCCTCCCCATTTCTTGAGCTATAACTGGGTTTTAGCCTTCATATGAAAGCTATAGATTAGCTTCATAGTAGGGCTGAGTACATGGGATACTTTTTCTTCCATTCTTGAGATACTTTGCTAAGAAGAATATGTTCCAGCTCCATCCATGTAAACACAAAAGAGGTAAAGTCTCCATCTTTTTTTAAGGCTGCATAATATTCCATGGTATACATGTACCACAATTTATTAATCCATTTGTGGGTCGATGGGCACTTGGGCTTCTTCCACGACTTAGCAATTATGAATTGGGCTGCAATAAACATTCTGTACAGATATCTTTATTGTAATGTGATTTTTGGTCTTCTGGATATAAACCTAGTAAAGGAATTATAGGATCAAATGGCAGATCTATTTTTAGATCTCTAAGTATTCTCCAAACATCCTTCCAAAAGGAATATATTAGTTTGCATTCCCACCAGCAATGTAGAAGTGTTCCCTTTTCTCCGCATCCTTGCCAGGATCTCTGGGATCTCTTTTGGGATTTCGTTATGTGGGCTAATCTTACTGGAGTCAGATGATATCTCAAGGTAGTTTTGATTTGCATTTCTCTGATGATTAAGGATGGTGAGCATTTTCTCATGTATCTGTAGGCCATGCGCCTATGTTCTTTAGAGAAGTTTCTCTTCAAGTCCTTTGCCCATGCTGGGATGGGATCACTTGTTCTTTTGTTGCTAATACGTTTGAGTTCTCTGTGGATTCTG
>CAUYRH010029545.1:0-63036 GCA_963574655.1 Perodicticus potto
GCAGATGATATGATTGTATATCTGGAAAACACCAGGGATTCTACTACAAAACTTTTAGAAGTGATCAAGGAATACAGCAATGTCTCAGGCTACAAAATCAACACCCATAAATCTATAGCCTTTATATATACCAACAATAGCCAAGCTGAAAAAACAGTCAACTTTCACAGTAGTACCAAAGAAGATGAAATATTTGGGAGTTTACCTAACAAAGGATGTGAAAGATCTCTATAAAAAGAACTATGAAACTTTAAGAAAGGAAATAGCTGAAAATGTTAACAAATGGAAAAACATACCATGCTCATGACTGAGAAGAATCAACATTGTTAAAATGTCTATACTATCCAAAGCAATATATAATTTTAATGCAATTCCTATCTCAAAAAAATAATACTTCATTTTATATGGAATCAGAAAAAACATTGAATAGCCAATAAATTACTCAGAAATAAAAACAAAGCAGGAGGAATCACACTACCAGACCTGAGACTCTACTATAAATCAATAGTGATCAAAACAGCATGGTACTGGCACAAAAACAGAGAAGCAGATGTTTGGAACAGAATAGAGAACCAAGAGATGAACCCAGCTACTTACCGTTACTTGATCTTTGACAAGCCAATTAAAAGCATGCAGTGAGGAAAAGACTCCCTATTTAACAAATGGTGCTGGGTGAACTGGCTGGCGACCCGTAGAAGACTAAAACTGGACCCACACCTCTCACCATTAACTAAGGTAGACTCTCACTAGATTAAAGATTTAACCTTAAGACATGAAACTATCAAAATATTAGAAGAAAGTACAGGGAAAACTCTTGAAGGAATTGGCTTGGGTGAATATTTTATGAGGAGGACTCCCCAGGCAATTGAAACAGTATCAAAAATACACTACTGGGACCTGATCAAACTAAAAAGCTTTTGTACAGCCAAGAACATAATAAGTATAGCAAGCAGACAGCCCTCAGAATGGGAGAAAATATTTGCAAGTTATGCCTCCAACAAAGGTTTAATAACCAGAATACACGGAGAACTCCAACATATTAGCAAGAAAAGAATAAGTGATCCCATCTGAGGGTGGGCAAAGGACTCGAAGAGAAACTTCTCCAAAGAAGACAGGCGCACGGCCTACAGACACATGAAAAAATGCTCACCATCCTTAATCATCAGAGAAATGCAAATCAAAACTACTTGGAGATATCACCTAACTCCGGTAAGATTAGCCCTCATGACAAAATCCCAAAAATAGAGATGTTGGTGTGGATGTGGAGAAAAGGGAACACTTCTACACTGCTGGTGGGAATGCACACTAATACGTTCCTTTTGGAAGGATGTTTGGAGAGTAGTTAGAGATCTAAAAATAGACCTTCCATTCGACCCTTTAATTCCTTTACTAGGTATATACCCAGAAGACCAAAAATCACATTATAACAAAGATATCTGTAGCCGAATGTTTATTGCAGCCCAATTCACAATCGCTAAGTCATGGAAGAAGCCCAAGTGCCCATCAACCCAAGAATGGATTAATAAATTGTGGTACATGCATAGCATGGAATACTATGCAGCCTTAAAGAAAGATGGAGACTTTACCTCTTTCATGTTTACATAGATGGAGCTGGAACATATTCTTCTGAGCAAAGTATCTCAAGAATGGAAGAAAAAGTATACAATGTATTCAGCCCTACTATGAAGCTAATTTAAAGATCTCATATGAAGGCTATAACCCAACTATAGCACAGGAATATGGGAAGGGAGGGGAGGGGGAAGGTTGGGGTGGAGGGAGGGTAATTGGTGGGGCCACACCTATGTTGCATCTTAAAAGGGTACAGGTGAAACTTACTAAATGCAGAATACAAATGTCTTCACACAATAACTAAGAAAATGCCATGAAGGTTATGTTACACAGTTTGATGAAAACATTTCAGATTCTATATGAAACCAGCACATTGTATCCCTTGATTGCACTAATGTACGCAGCTATGATTTAATTAAAAAAATTATTTAAAAAATTAGTATTTTAGATAGTAATTGAAAGGTTGAATTCATATGAAAACAGTAATAAGCTATTGAATTCTTGGAAGTAAAAGGGAAAGGAGTTACTGAGGAGGGTGGAACATCAAAGGGCTAATGGACTTTGGATCTGAAAACCAATAAATCTACCAGTTTCCATTCAATGAAGCTGAGTTTTCTTCATCTTTAAAGGATAAAAACACAAAATCATGCGACTATTTATCCTGTTCTCTAGGGAGTTGATTCAAGGTGTCACAGAGGGTAGAGAACATTTTTGACTGTGACAGCTCATGTACACACCAATGTCTGGCACAGAGGTGCAGAGAAGCAGTCATGCTTTGTCTCCTTCAGAGATCATAGAATGTGGAGAGAGAGAGAGAGAGAGAGAAAGAGAGAGAGAGAGAGAGGCATAGCAGAGTTGAGATTATGAAGGGACAGAGTTAGCAAGAAAAGATTGAAGGCAATAAATCCCTTTGTTTTGGCCAAAGTTGCCCTACCCATTATGCATAATTTGATTGTACACATCTATCCTTTTTTACTGATAAAACTAGCCAATATTACAAATTTCATTTTTGAGGTGGGAAGCAAGATGTGGTTTGAGGTTTATTTGAAATGTAAGTGGAATTTCTCATGAAAGGCAAATCTTATAATAGGAGATATTGTGAGATATGTATGTATACACATATATCTAATAATTTTGTCACACTTTATATGTGTGTTATATATGCATGTGTGTGTGAATATCTTTTATTAAAAACCTTACATACTAGGTTATATTTCAGGCATTATGCTTACAGGATTTAATTAATTAATCTTCACAACAATCCTAATGTATGTGGAAGTCAGAACTAGCATTTTTTTTTTTCTGCAGTTTTTGGCCAGGGCTGGGTCTGAACCTGCCACCTCCGGCATATGGGGCCAGCGCCCTACTCCTTTGAGCCACAGGCGCCGCCCTAGCATTTTTTTTTTTTTTTACATTTTTCTTATGAAGAAGCAGGATCCCAGAAAGATTTAAAAACTTTATCAAGATTACATAACTTATGAAAGGGAGAGATCAGATTTAAACTATGTATCACCTGACTCTAAAATCTATGCAATTTCTAAAAGTCTGGGTTGTCTTTGAGAGCTATGCATATTATGCAGGGTGGCCATAAAATTTGTATGCAATTTAGTAACTATTTTAAATTAGACACGAACTTTATGGCCACCCCGTATATACTTTGTACTGGATAATTGTATGATTTTTCTTCCCAACTGAGTTACTTTTGTTTAAGATAAATTCCAAATAGAACAGCAAGATAGCAGGTATAAACTGAGACTGTCCCAGACAAAGAGGGATTTGCAGTCACCCTAACTGTGTGTAATGAATGTGTTATTGAGTGAAATCATGTAATACACCTACCTGTAGGGTACTTCTTCTCAATAATCTGAACTATTACCTACTCTACATTTATAAAATGTAGTCTTGCATCCAATTTGCAGGAATTATTCATCACAAATGTTTGATTTCCTGCTTTTACTCAGATGTGGGTAAGTGACTCAATTATAATCAAGAAACAGCAAAGCACGCAGTGTAACTCTGCAATCACCAATATGGATCTCAAGCTCTGATGGGATGCTTCTCTGATATTAAATGCAAGCTGAAAAGAGGACAGAGAGTAAATGCAGGATTGCACTTCCCAATTGTTGACAAATTAATAGTACATTTTCATTTCACAGGATCAGTTCCCCAAATTGCTAGCTGGGCATATCTAGATATTCTAGAAATATATCAATGAGAAAACTAAATAAGTACTGCTAGTGAGCAATGTCTCTTAGAGTTCTCCAGAAAGATAGATCAATAGGATATATACAGGTACAGATATAGGCACATGGATATGTAGCTATAGATAGATATGATATAGTCCCAGAGAATTCGAGAGTTTGGCTCACATGATTATGGAAGCTCCAAAAGAGGCTATCTGCAAGTTGGGGACCCTGGGATGACTGTAGCATGGCTTAGTCTAAGTCTGAAAGCCTGAGAACCAAGGAAACCGATGGTACAATTCTCTCAGTTTGAGGCCCAAGACTTGAGAACCCAGGAGATACTGCTGCATTAAGTCTGGAGTCCAAAGGCTGAGAGGCTGGCATTCTAATGTCTAAAGGCAGAAGAAAACTGCTCCAGCTCCAGAAGAGATCACCTTTCCTCTGACTTATTTTTTTTGGTCAGGCCCTATAGCCAATTGGATAGTGCCTGACCACCCTGACTCACACACCAATCACCTCTGGAAACACCCTTACAGACACACCCAGAAATAATTAATGCTTTACCAATTCTTTAGGTATCCCTTAATTTAGACAAGTTGATGCCTAAACTTAACCATCACACAAATGCAATTACAAAAGCTTTAATGTATATGAGAAAAAAAGCTCATCATTAGTAAAAGTTGATAACTAGCAAGTGAATCTTTCTCTACTCCTCTTTCGGTGGCATCTCATAGAATGCCTGAAGAAATCTATGGCTGCTTAGCATCAGGTCATAGATTTCTGTCTTCCCTGTGGGCTTTGAAAATGTCATTTTCCCTTTCTAGACCTCTGAAAAGTGTGGCATCATTCAGTAAGGTACGGGACAGTAAACTAGAACACAGCCTGTGTGGACTACTCTGATCCCAGGCGTACCTGTCCAAGGCCCCAAGACAAAAAGAGCTTTTTAGTCCCTGGTTTCTTCCATATTAATTAGATACCCACTAAGTGAAAAGGCACAGCAATGTGAGGACAACACCACAATTCATTAACTGTAATAGTTGTCATGGACCCAACAATAGTAGACAAGAAGTTGGCAGATACAGAAGGTGCCAAAAAAATGCATAAATATTTTAAGAAAGAAAAAAAAAACTGTATTAAAACTGTAAGACTCAGTATATCCTAATATTGTTTATTATATTGCATATTGTATCTTATATTCTTGTAATTGCAGAAACCAAACATGTTTTGAGTATTACAATTTTAACACAGTTTTTTCCTTTCTTAAAATATGCATACATTTTTTGGTGCCCTCTGTATATTGGCTTGGATTTGCAATGTACAATCTCCTCAAAATGTTCTTTCTTACAATGGAGAGATAAAGTCCTTTTAGCCAAAAGCAACTGTCCTTGAGTAGTCTCATAATACCACAAAAATCTATGCCAAATCTAGATTTGAAGGCATATCATCTTCCACAAACCATGCCATATCAATATAGGAGATAGCCTTTAAGTTACTTAGTACCTTACAGGCCTTCAGTGGCAACTTTTAATATCCTTAAGGTTATCTAACATCATTCTGTGTTAAAAATCAATATATATCCATAAAAATTAAATATGTGATAATATATATGTATAATTGAATATATACGTATGTGATAATATATATGTAAAAATTAAATATGTGATAATATATATGTATAAATTGATTTCCATAATCCTCTTTTACATCGATTATGTTCTCATTCCTTCTAAAACTCTGTAGGACTTACTTTAAATACTATTCCATTTCCTATTCGTAGGTGCTTCTAATAAGTTAAATAGTCCCAGGATCCTTCCAGTCAGAGGATTAAAAGCCCAGACAGTCTAATTACTTAGTATATGGGAACTCAGTGATGTCTGTCAGGTGTTGAATTGGGCTGACATGTTGGGAAACAGAGATTCCAGAAGACTTTTACTTGTGTGTTTTCCTCTACACCATGATATCTTTAGATGCTGAATTCGAATCCTATGCAGGCAGGAATTTTGTCCATTCCCTTCATGGCTGTATCTTTATGCCATAGAAAAGTCCATAGCATAAAGTAAGTACTCAATAAGTATTTGTTGAAACTGTACAAATTTCACAATACAAGTCAAAAGAGAAATGCAAATGTTTAGATCAAAATAATAGTATATTGAAGCAGGATATTGTAAAAATAAAATATCCCCAAGGATAAGTAATTTTTTAAACATTTGCCTCAAAGTTAAACGCATTTTTTCTGGATATATTAGTTACATATTTTACATATGTTTTATACAACATAGATAATTATTAAAATATTATAATCTCTGTGAACCTTTTCAACAGGAATATATCCAATAGTGGAATATGGAGGCAATTTATAATTCTGCAGTTTTTATTTGGAAGAAAATTTAAAAGACCCATTAATTGATAACAAGTTTTATAGATATTCTTTAAAAGCACTTGGAGGATAATGACAAAAACTAAAGGAAGATGGTTTGCAAGGGAATTTGAAAGGTTTGGGGACATATATCTCTATCATTATGCCAGAAAAAAAAATTAACCTTCACCTGAGGAAGGTGAATTTTAAACTTTTAACCTTCTTCTGACATGGGGACTTAAAATTAAACTTCCAAATAATAACCAGAGAAAGAGTTTTTTAAATTAAAGCACTTTCCTATGGGGAATGGTTATATCTGGATGATAGATTAGGAAGAGGCAGAAAATTCTATACTTTATAATGTTCTTCATCTGATTTCTTTTTAATACTTTTTATACAATGCACATATATTGCATTGATCAAATGTTTGTCAAATGTTTAAAAGAAGACTACAGAGTAAATTGATTCAATTGTCAATGAATTGTTCTTTATGTAAACTAAAGTTTTCTGTCCGATTGAATAGTACAAATTGTTTCTCATTAGTGATCATTGAGAGTCTAACCCTAAAACCTGAGAGAGCCAATTCTGGGCCTTTTAGATTCACCTATGATGTCATCCTGTAACATTTATCCTCAGTCTAATAATAAATTTTATTCTTTGATACGGTGCTATGTTTCATCCAGCCCAGTAGGCTTCAGCAGTATCTACACATTAACCTGCAGTGGAAGTGGAATGGTTCCAGATCTCCAAGAACTAGTGAATTGTAATAGTCCATCGTCATCTAAAGAGGTTTTACTTGTGATACTTCCAAGAATAGACAACTCTTAGTCTACCACCACTTTTCCTAAGACATTATTTAAGTTGGTGCTTTCCCATAATCCATCCCTTCCAATATGGTGCTTTGTGGTGCTTTGTAACCTAAAAAATGGATTCTCTGGTTAACAGAGTTACAGTCCTCAGGAGAATTCCACACAGAGAATCTGAGGAGATATCAGGCCTGAAAATATGTTATTGTACAAAAGAGAATTTGCCTATGTAATTAAGGTTACTAACTGTAGGGAGATTACTCTTAATTAACTGGGTGACTCCAATACTCACACATTCTCTTAAAAACAGAGAACATTCTCTGATTTATGACAGAGAGGAAGGCAGAAGGAGAAGCCAGAGAAATGCAAAGAGTGAGGAAAATGTGATGCTCTGTTAAGTCAAAGAACGAGAAGGATTTGGAGATGGGTGGGGGCCCAGGAACCTGAGGCCCAACAATCTCAGGGAATTGAAATCTGTCAATAACCCAAATAAGTTTGAAATTAATTTCTTCCCTAAGAGCCTCCAGACAAGTGGAGACACCTTAGTTATGGCCTCATTAGATTTTAAATGGAGGAACCATCTAAGCCATACTGTGCTTGGATTTTTGACCTATGGAAATTGTTAGGTAATAAATCTGTGCTGTCTAAACTAAATAATTTGTGATAATGTTATAACAGCAGTAGGAAACTAACAGATATTCTACCATTGCCATGTAACCTACAGAAAAACTGAGGCTAGGAGAAGTTAAATATGGTACACACAAATCTGGCTTGCAATGTTAGTCCAGTTCCATGGATTATACTCTGGTCTCCTGACACCCACATTTGTATTCTTATATTCACAGCAATGGTTGTCAAACTTTAACATGAAGCAGAATCACCCAGAAAATGTCTAAATATGCCATGTTCTAATTCTTATCCCCAGAGTTTCTGATATGGTTAAGTCTTGAATGTGGCTAAAGAATGTGCATCTCTAATACGTTCCCAGGTGATATTGCCTCTATGTCTCTGGACATCTCCCCTCGTTTACAGGATGCTGTCATTCCTCTTTATCCTTAATCTTCTCTGGAAAGGGCTTATTATCTAAAGTTTAGAGTTGTGGTAGTGGTTATTTAGGGGACATAAGGGTATTATGGTGCTTTGCACCCATTTTTTCATCTGTGCTTGAGCAATGGAAGCAAGGGCTATGCAGCATCTTCCTAAACTGCTTTTGAAAGTGCAATGATAATCCTTTAGTTCTATCTTGTGGCAAAAATGTTAACCGCACACCCACCTCTATTAGATTTCACTCAAACTCAGCCAGCAAAGATTTTCTGTTCCTCTTGTCTGGTATTTTTACACTTTGAGCACATATTGAGTCCCTATTGTCAAGAACTTAGGAATTAAAAAGTCAATAGACAAACAACAGAAAATCTATGTTTCAGAGAGTGCTCCAGGAAAAGTAGTTCAAAGAAGGTATCCACGTCCTTTAGAATCATGGAAATAAAGAAGGTGTTTCACACAAGAAGAAGAAAAATGTAGTTGGATATTTCTTAAGACAAGCAGAAACAATCTTTCTACCTTTTAATGTAAGGAAGGTAAAGTAAACGATGCTTTATAGTTCATCAACAAACTATAACGTTCTATACTCTTTTTCCTATTGCCTCTTAATTTCCTATATTCTTTTTACATTAAATGAATTTTCAATTAAATATATTGAGTTATAGTTTATTTATCATAAAGTTCACTAATTGTAAATGTCTAACTTAAACATTTTTGTCATCTTTTACTGAATTGCTAACCATCACCATACTCCAGTTTTAGATTTTAATCATCCCAACAATACTCTTTGTGCTGGTGTATACAGTCAGTCCTCATTCCTCAGCCCCAGTCTCTAAATAACCACTATTTTACTTTCAGTCTTTATAGATTCCTTTTCTGGACATTTCATATAAATGGAACTATATAACACATGTTCTTTTGCCTCTGACTTCTTTCACATAACACAATGTTTTCAAGATTCACTCTGTTGCAGCATAAATCAGTACTTCATTTCTTTCAATTCTGATGAGTATTCCCAATAGATTTGTTTTAAATTATAATATTGGAAGTGTGTAACAAGAATAGCTCCTTCCAAACGGTTTCATTTCTGGATTTTTTTTTTTTTTAATTTTTCCACTAAAATCAGAGGTGGGGGAGGGGTTCAGGGACAAGTTTGACTCACATGAGTTACGCGCCTCTCAACAGAATGTGGAGGGGGAAGATAGCTTGAGGTCGTGAGTTCCAGGCCAGTCTGAGCAAGAGCGTGGCTCCAATATCTACAAAAAAAATAGCAAAATTAGCCAGATGTGGTGGGAGGCACCTGTATAGTCAGTTACTGAGAAGGCCTTCAGGATGGCTTGAGCTGGGAGTTCGTAGTTGCTGTGAGTGAGGATGAGGTCCTAGCGCACTGACAGACTGAGTACCTGTCCCCAAACCAGCAAAGCAAAAGGAGAGAGGAGAGAGAGAGAACGAGCGAGGGAATATGAATGAGTGGCCTTCTCATATTCTATCCTGGGGAGTGGGTAGCTGTGGAATTTCCTTTATATTATACATATAGAAGGATTGGACTCAGGAATTAGCGGACGATAGGAAATCACTGAGAATTTACCCAGTAGGATTGACGCCAGACGGTCAGAGCTCTTCTCTCACAGCCAGCCAGGCCTCCTGCCCCCGGTCCGCTGCACATGCGCACTGTGGAGGCGGCGGCGTGCCTCTGGCGTGACACGGTCTGACCTGCTCCTTAGGACTGAAGGCGGCTGCGGTGCGTCTTTCCCGCCTGACAGACCCACATACCAATGGGGAGGGCTCTGAGACACCCCCGAGCTGGGAAATGGTGAGTGTGAGGGGCCAGGTGTTCCTAGAGAAAGGTAATGATTAGAAACCGCTCGAGCCTCGGGACTGGGCCGAATCTGGTCAGCTCCCCTGGTTCGGCTGCGAGGTCGTCAGTCTCCTCAGAAGGGGCTGTGACAGTCCCTGGGACCTTGGTCTTGGACTTGTTCTATCTGGACGAGGCCACCTCAGCCCGGCCCCTGAGCCCCCTTCGCCTGCAGCCTCGCCTCACACGAATTGTCCCTACTCGGCCTGTGGGGTTCTCGAGTCTGAGAATCCTTGTGTGTCACAATTGTGAGGTGAACTCAGGGAGTTTCCTCACTCGAGAACTGAAGCCTGCGGAGGGAGCATTTCTTTGCTGCCAAGGGAGAGGATGGGGTGTGAGGGGTTTCCTCGGGTCCTCTCGGTGACTGCTCAGACACCCCCACCTCCCTCACCCGGGACTAATGTCCTCTAGGGGTCACAGCTCTCTGGCTTGGGGATGTGTTTGACCTTCTCCGTGTTGAGTTTTCCTTTTGTGTCGCGGGAGCAGGCATTTTATCTGAACTGATTAGAACATTTATTTCTTCCCGTAGGATTCCTTGATCAAATGTTGCCACCCTTAATTCAACTTTCCCTTAGCACTTGGTAATTTTATTGCCTTGTGTCAATGTGTACAATTTTTAATTTCTTGGGGGAAAATGTGACTTGCCTGCGAGATGTCGGTAAAACAAGGAAGTCATGGTCCAGAGTTCTTGTTTCTTTTAAGAAAGTAAATCTCAAAATGTGAGGCTGAAATATTTAAATTCTCACATACATTTTATTACATCACTATTTGTGTGTGCAAAAATCCCTAGAAATTTTTAAAATTTTAAGGGCTGTTCTATTCAAAGTAAGCAATTGAATTCCTATTTTGACTGATACAAGGAAAGTCACTAAAAGCACATGTTTATCCTTGAAAATCTCAATACACTTACAGGGTTATTGATACTCAAGCCCCGGAGTGTTACGATGTACAATTTCCTGAAAAACTCTTCAGTGTATAGTGTAAGGACAAAGGAAGTTGCCCTTTGTGATTTTAATTAGAAAGAAATTTGTTTATATTTTACTTTTGCATTTCCATAACTCAGGGTCTAAAAGATTAAGTCCTAGAATAGTTTTCTGTGCAGAAAAGTTAACTTTTTAAAAAAGTTAAAGACTATTGGAAGAAAAAAAAAGGAGAGAGAGAGGGAGATCTTTATCCTATGGAATTACAAGTGTGGAGTTCTAGCATGTTGCTCTTGAAGTCCCAGGGTGGGTGTTCATTCTTCTGCACCTAAGTCTTTCTCCTTTGTTTAAAACCCACAGGGCTGTCCATTGCTACTGGATATAGCCCCAAATCGCTTACCACATTCTTCATGAAATAGCTTGAGTCTGATTTCCAGACTCATTTGTCTCTTTTCACTTTAGTCTCTTTGCTTTTGCTGTTGTGGAATTCTTTGAAATTTGGAATGTCCCTTTCTTAATGCACTTTCAATTATTTACTTAAAAACTACACCTGGTATCAATGTCAATATTTTGGTTGTGATATTACAATATAGTTTTACAAAGTGTTACTGTTGGGGGAAACTGGGAAAAATGTATACAAAAGTTTTCTGATCAAAGGTTTTAATCAGAAAACAAGTTTTCTGATTAAAAATTTCAATTGAAAACAAGCAGCTCAGGGTGGATTGCCTGAGCTCACGGGTTTGAAACTAGCCTGAGCAAGAGCAAGACTCTGTCTCTAAAAATAGCTGGGTGTTGTGGCCACGGCTGTAGTCCCAGCTACTTGGGAGGCTGAGGGAAGAGAATCATTGCTTAAGCCCAAGAGTTTGAGGTTGCTGTGAGTTATGATGCCATATCACTGTATCAAGGGTGACAAAGTGAGACTCTGTCTCAGAGAAACAAAAAAAAAAAATGAAAGAAAGAAAGAAAAGAAAAGAAAACAGAAGAAGCAAAACCCTGCAGTCCTCTCCACGTAAACACCCCACATCAGGGAATGCATGGCTTTTGCAGAGAAGAGCAAACTGAGTTTCTTAGTTTGGCCCAGTACCTAAGAAAAGTTTTACCTGAATTTAAATTGTGTTAATGTACACAGCTATGATTTAATAAAAATAAATAAAATAAAATTTGAATTAAAATAAATCCATAAATCCCGGCATCCAAGAACTCACAGCTAGTTAGTGCCAGAGACAATTCAACTGAGATCTGATTCCAAAAACTTGGTCTTTTACTATAACTCCTTTTCTTGACATAGGTTTCTGATTTTTAAAATTTATTCATTCATTCATTCACACATACATGCCAGATTCACTAATAGGCCTTGGATGTAATGGTATACAACAAGATAGGTTCCTGCTCTGTGTCTCATTGGAGAGCTACATCAATCACATTATGTACTGTTTAGACAATGGTACAAACTGATGAGTGCAGTGAGACCGAGAAAGAGGCCAGAGTCAATGAAAGCAAATAGCAAAGGAAATTACCCCAACTGAGAAGTGAGGAATAGAGTCCTGGAGAGTGAGGCAAGTTGGATCTGAATACAGAGTATGACTTAATATTCCAGCAAGACAGAGGGAATAGTGTGTGTGAGGGCATTCTGGTAGGAAGAAACAAAGTTCATCCAAGACACTGAAAGAAAACCATTGGGGTGGCCACACAGTTGTGAAAGAGGAGATGACTGCCAGGAGCTCTGCTGATTAAGGATTTTGATTTTTAGACTGAGACCTATGAAGTAGTGACTCTTTAAAAACAAAGACGAAGAATATACGCCAAATGATTCTGATGTTAGGTCATTCTGCAATAGGCAGAACTAAATTATAAAGATAGTAACAGGGCCAGGCATGGTGGCTCACATCTGTAATCCTAGCACTCTGGGAGGCCGAGGCAGGGAATCCCTTTAGCTCAGAAGTTCGAGACTGGCCTGAGCAAGAGCAAGGCCCCCATCTCTACTAAAATTAAAATTTAAAAAAACTAGCCAGGCATTGTGGTGGACACCTATAGTTTCAGCTACTCAGGAGGCTGAGGTGAGAGGATTGCTTGAGCTCAAGAGTTTGAGGTTGCTGTGAGCTATGATGTCATGGTACTCTAGATGCAGGGTGACAAAGTGAGCTCTATATTCAAAAAAAACCCAGACATTAACACATCAGTAGTTGTCGGGAGGTAGAAAAGAGGGGGAGATGAAGAGATGAATAGAAAGAACACAAAAGATTCTTAGAGCCTAGAAATTACTCTATGTGATATTATAGTGGTGGATACCACTTGACAAGTCATCACAGACTTGTCAAGACCCACAGCAAATACAACACTAAGAGTGAGCCCTCAGGTAAATGGTAGACTTTTATGTAATGATATGTTAATGTCCATTAATCAGTTGTAATGATTGAACTACTCTAGTGCAGGATGTTGATAATAGAGGAATCTGTATAGTTTTGGGGAGGGGTTATATGGGAATTCTCAGAACTTTCTTCTCAATTTTTCTTTGAACTTATAATTTTCCTAAAAAATTAGTCTATTAACAAAAACTATAAAATATGATGGGCAGTGTTTGGCATGATTAGTTTTATATTTACAGGGGTTCATTGTGGCTTACATAGAGAATGTGTTGAGATAGGAGAGTGAAGAGTAAATGCAGGAACTTATTTATAGGTGAGGTAAGTGCTAACCATGGCTTTGGTGGACCCTTGTTCTCAGCCATGGACTCTGGCTATATTCAGAGATTCTCAATAACTGAATTATCTCAAAGTCACTTTGGTGGGAGATGTTTTCTTGTCACAGCTCTCCTTGGAAAGAGATTTCTTATAAGCCTCATCCTGTCCCAACGTGGCCTCCTAGATCCTCCATAGTAACATCAAATGCTATGTATTAGGAAAGCATAGCTTCTGGAACCAGAAAAAGCTAAATTCAAATGACACCTCTACCTCTAAATAGCTTTGTGGCAGAGGCTCGTTAC
Organism: Perodicticus potto; assembly: GCA_963574655.1. Classification (NCBI taxonomy): domain Eukaryota; kingdom Metazoa; phylum Chordata; class Mammalia; order Primates; family Lorisidae; genus Perodicticus; species Perodicticus potto. Next base: position 13,714 of record CAUYRH010029545.1, read on the forward strand.
TTAACTTCTCTGGACCTCAGAAGTTTTGGCAATATTAAACTCTAAGTAATGACTTTACTGGAATCCTAAATCATGATTAAATAAAAATATTTACAATATAGTATCTGGTATCTGGTGTCTCAAAGTCACTTACCCTATGTTGATTCAACATTAAAATCATGACAACAGTTGGTAAATCAGGTATACAGTATAATGCTAATTTTGCCTGTACTCTTTCCAAGATCTTTTGGTATCTTTCAGTACTGTTTAGAAAAAATATTGAAGGTGAATAAATATTTATTGATAATTGATACTACAGGACAGAATTTTAAAACTAAGTTTGCAGTTTTCAAGTAGAGAAACAATACATTTTAAAATGTCCATTTTAATCCACATCAAGAGGCTCTTAATAGGTGTTTTAGAAGAGGTAATGTGCAAGAAAAATCTTACTGTAAGTATCTCCATCATAACAATTAGATCTGAGAATTCAGTTCATGTCTCTAATTATAAATGAAAGCCACACATTAAACAAAGAGACTGTGGAGTTCACACTTCCTTAATTATGGATTCAAGGGAATGCTAGGTTTGACTGTGCTGGTTTCATTTTCATTACTATGTGCTGACATTCTCCTGTAACCTCACTGTAGGTAAGTTTTCTTCCTAGTCATGTACTTTGTGACAGGTTAGCAACAATTCCAACTTCATGCTCCATTTTCTCTGTCTACTGAGGCAATTTGCTATCCATGCACTTTGTTATTTCCTCTGCTTTGTGGCTCTGACCTATAAGGTGTTTCATGATGAGAACTGCACTTTGAATACCAATGCTTCAGTTGTTCTCCTGGCTGAGTACTATCCATGCCACTTTCAGAGGAAGATTTTAACATATAGGTCATCCTCTTACATTAAATACCTGGTCAAGACTGTGGGCTGAGTTGTTTAAAGAAAATTGTATCTCCTTGTGCTTCCCAGGCTTTTAGCATTTTACCATCATCATACTCAAAGTCCTCTGTGATCTGGCCTCTGCTGACCTCTCAAAGCTTATCTGCTACTGCAGTCTTGATATTTATGATGGGGAATATTACACGGTATGATATGCCCTAAATTCTTTATGCCATTTTTTGTGTCTGTTCCCTTTGCAGAGGATTTTTTCTCTGCTTGTAAGAATCAGCTTTTTTCCCTATTCTCTATTTGCTTAAACAGTTGCTTCCCTTCCAAGATTCTATTTGAGCATCACCTCCATTGGGTGGCCTTCATGATTCTTTTCTTTCTACCTCTTTACTCTCAGGTACATCAGAGTTCCTTTTCTATTCCTACAGCTCTTTTATAGAATGCATTATATTTAACTGAAGCTATTGGTTTATAAATCTCTCTCTCTCTACCTGTCTAATCCATGCCTACATCTCCAACACCTCTGCACTTGTAGAATAGTCAAGATATTAAACACTTATTGAAGTGGTTAATGTGTTAGAAGAAACCACGAGAAACAATGTTACTACTCATTTTTATTTTTCCCTGTTGCAGGTACCATGTTATGTGTTGAGTACACAAAATAGCCTAATATAAGTCTTGCCTCTAGATACTTAAAATCTAGTGGAAGAGAGAGATGTAAAAATTGACCATAATTCTTTAACATAGGTAAGTAGAAGCTACCAGCAGGGCCCAGAGAAAGACGTCTAAATTAGATTATTGCCAGGCATGGTGGCTCATGCTTGTAATTTCCTAGCATTCTGGGAGGCTGAGCTGGATGTGTTGCCTGAGCTCAGGAATTTGAGACCAGTCTGAGCAGAAGTAAGACTCTGTCCATGCTAAAAATAGAAAAAGTATCCTGTAGTTCCCACTACTTGGGAGGCTGAGGCAAGAGGATCACTTGAGTGAAAGAGTTTGAGGTTGCAGTGAGCTACAATGATGCCACAACACTCTACCCAGGGCAACAGAGCGAAAAAATCTAAATAAATATGCATCTAAATAAATAAGTAAATAAATAAATAAGATTATTGCAGGATCAAGGAAGCCATCCTAGAGATAAAGAAATAAGCTTTGAGTTATTATTACTATTATATTAATTACATTTAAATAACATTTAATGATTATTATTCTTTACTGACTTACTGAACACTTACTAAGAACTAAGTTCTTTACATGAATTACTTTATCTCTCATAGAAATCTTAGTACTTAGTACTATTGTTATTTTATAATAGGGACAATGAGGTATAGGGAAACTTAACCTGCTCCTAGGTCACACAGCTAGAAGGTCAAGAACTGGGATTTGAACATGGACCTTTCTGATACCAAAGGCACTTCTTCCCTAAATGTCCCACTGCAAAGGTGTCTCTCCTTATAATTGAAGAAATTGAGCAGAGAAAGAGGACACACACACACACATACACACACACACACACACACACACTCATTAAGTATATACACGTATACAAATGAGAGAATAGTCTTGGAGGTGAAGGAGCATGTTGTATTTGGGGGAACTGTGAGTAGTTTAGTGCTACTGGAGAGTACAGATCACATAGGAAGTACAAGAAGAGAAAACAATTGTTTTTCAAAAAAAAAATTTCCACCCCTCCCAGTTCCACCCCTTCCCAATCTCTCTTTCCCAGAAGCAGCCTTGCATTCTAACTGCATAGCAAAACCTATTGGGCAGCACTGAAAAAAATAACTATTGGTTTTCTTGTTTAGAAAGTATTGGAGAATGACAGAGTACCTGGACTCTTCATCTTCCTCCTTTGCTGAGGCTTAAAGGAGAGAATAAATAACAGTTGAGAGAAAAGATCAATGAAGGCCTTGCCTGCAATAACAGATAGAAAGTACCTGGTAAAGGGAAACCATAAATGATATAGAACCTCATTCTTCATCCTTTGCTCCTCTGACCAGAGGTAAAAGATCAACAGTAGCTCTTCCCTTGAGCATAGGTGTTTGCTTTACTTATTTTAGTGCCCAGCTATCAAGGGTGGCATTGAAAATCTGCCTGCTAACACAGTGGAGGCTTTCCTTGATGGCTAATCCATAAACTTCTCAGAAGTTGCATTTATCTATCAAGACTCATGCAGTTGATATTATACACAGTAGGGCATTTACTCTTTCCTTCTTCCATTAGTAATAACATCTAATATAGTGAGTTGGCAGAGACCAAGTTGCTCAGGACACCCATCCAATTGTTTTCCTGCCTTTCACTAGTGATGGATGGAAGTGATTGAGTTTTTCATCCTGAGCTGCCGAGCTCTGTTATTTAGATTGTGCTATGCGATGACAGGGCTCCTGCCAGAGCTGTTTCTTGAACATGATGAAGTGAAGTGGTTTCAAACTGGGTTCAGGAGTGCCTTAGGAACTTAACAGGGCACTCTGGGGTCCATCCTGGAGAAGGACTTGAGTGAATGTGTGATTGGCATCAGAGAACTTACAAAGTTTAAGTTTATAATCCTACATACACTTCTTTTTTTAAAAAATGGAGAATGATTTCATCAAATAAGAGCTAAAAGTCTACCAGGACGTGAACGCACATGGCTTAGAGATTGAAGACCTTGGTCAAAATGTGTACAACCACTAATAGAATTGATACCATATAGAAATTGCTTTTCTTCCTCTGAACTTTATTAGTCTTATGTATAAATGGGCATGAAGATACAACCTTGTTGACTTCATGGGAGTTTTAGGATAGTCAAATGAGAGCCCATTAGTAGAAGCATTCTGTTAAATGTGGAATGCTGAGGGGCTGCTAGTAAAACTATTTACCAGTTTGGAATTTTCTTGTTGGTATGAAAGGGTTATCTTATTTGACTCATTTTAATTGACTTGGCCATCCTATGAGATGGGAATTTAAGGAAAGTTTACTTGGCTTTGTCTTGGTTTTCTTATCTGTGAGCCATCACAGAGTATATGGCAGAATCCAAAGATAAAGAGTTATGTGTAAATTATTTATTAAAGGAATTATTCCCAGAAGAGATTAGTAAGAGACTAGATGAAACAGGAAAAGGAAGGGAGGGAGCTAAGTATAGGGGTATGATTTCAGGTGAAGTCCTAAAAAGAATAGCTCCCTCCTACAGACCTAAATTAAACTTCAGAGTTGTCCTAAGGTAAAGAAGCTGATATTTTCATTTTTGTATTTCCATCAGTCTTTAGTTAAGGATACCTTTTCTGCCTACACATTTCTGTTTCAGAGATGGCAACTATTTGTCAAATGGATGAATTAAAAAATATTTATTGGGCATTGTCTATGTTGCAGATGCTTTTCTAGATCCTAGAAGAGAGATAGTTATGAAAAGAATAGACTTCCTTAAGGCAGAGAGAATCAAGCAATAAATAGACACGTATTTGTTTTTAGGAAATGATAAGTGCTATGAATTTAAAAGAGGGTAAAAAGAGAGAAAGATACAAGTGGTAGGGAGAGGTTATATTTAAGGTACCTCAGCTACCCCATGTCTTGCCCAGGTTTATGACAGATATTCATACCTTCTTTTCCTCTAAGCCAGGCTGAAGCCTCAGAATCTTATTCAACAAGTAGTCTCACTGTCAGGGCTCTTATAGTATTATCCTTGCGATGAGTGCTGTGTTAGAGAAAATAGCATATGAATGGTCTATTTTTCTTTTTATTTTCAAAAGACAATATATATATATATATTTTTTTTTTCTCTAGTATTAGTCATGATAAATCCTGAACCTCTTTTACCCCTATTCCATTCCCCAACTTTCCCTTTTTCTGCTCTATGCAGAATATGAGCTTAACCTTGAATGCTATTAGGATCCTGTGTCAAATAAAACAGAGAACAGAGAGGCTACAGGGGTGGAAGAAGGGAGAAATGAGGTGCTTGCCTCTACCCTTCTGCCTCAGGCAGCAACTCCCACAGGAGCTGACCTCCTTTCTGTCTCCAGATGGCCTAGGCTGACCTCAGGTTTGGACAACACCACTTCTTCCTTTGTCTCTCTAGCCTAGGGTAGATGGCAGTGGGTTCTCATTTTTTAATGTTGGCTTATCTTTCCCATTACCTAAAGAATGAATTCCCTGTATTTGGCCTCCTATTTTGTCCTGATCTGATCCTTACCATGGTGGCCAACTTCCTGATGGCCTGCCAAATAAGCCTCATCTCCTTGCATGGTCACCTCCCATGTTGAAAGACATCTGGCCTGCAAGGCCCAGAGAAGTAATGGGTTATGATTGTTGAGACTAGATTGAAATAGTTATTGTGTTTTCTACCCTTCTCTCTCTAAGGATGGTTTTCTGTGCAAAAGATAATTGTAATATCATGAGGACACTCAAAAAGCCCGTGGAAAGACCTAGGTGGGAAGAATCTGAAGCCACCTACTAAAAACCTGCACCAACCAGGTATGGTAGTTCATTGCTAATAGTCCCATCTACATGGGAGTCTGAGACAGGAGGATTCCTTGAGGCCAGAAGTTTAAGACCATCCTTGGTAACAGGTACTCCATTTCTAAAAAAAAGAAATTTCTCACCTTAAGCTCAGCAATTTTCAGTTTTGTTGTAATTGCCTTTTTCTCTCTTTCTTCCCCTCCCTCCCTTCCTTCATTTCTGTTTTCTTTCTTTCTGTGTCTTTCTTTTCCTGTCTTTCTCTCTTATTCTTTTCCTCTCTCTCTCCCTCCCTTTGTTTCTTCCTTCTTTCCCTAACTTTTATTCCACTTTCTTCCTCCCTCCCTATCTTCCTCTCACTTCTTATTCCCCCCACTTCTCATTTTCTTTCTTTCTTAATCTCTCCTCTCCTCTCCTCCCCTCCCCTTCACTCCTCCCTTCCCCTCCCCTCTCTTCTCCTGTCATCTCCCCTCCTCTCTTCAACAGCTCTGCTGCCCTTGCTAGAATGCCAGCATAGCTCACAAGAACTTCAAACTCCTGGGTTCAAGAGATTCTCCTGCCTCAGCCTCCCAAGTAGCTAGGACTATAGTTACTCACCATGATTCCTGGTTGATTTTTCTGTTTTTTAGTAGTGATGAGGTCTTGCTCTTGCTCAGGCTCTTCTCAAACTCCTGAGCTCAAGGGATCCTCCTGCCTTGCCCTCCGAGAGTTACATTACAGGACTTTCCAGATTACAACCTTTCTTAATTTTTTTCCTGTTCTACACAGACAATAGATTATTTCATAAGTCTGCAAAGTACCTGACAAAAAGCAAAACTCTTAAAGAAACATGTGCTCTAATCGAGAAGACAAAATTAACCTTTAAACCGCTGATGAATGTAAGACTAGAGGATATTAGCAGTAAAATAGAGGCCAGAGTCAGCCAGATGAAGGTCTGAACCCTGCCTCCTCTGTTTACTAGTTGTGGGACTTTGACTAAGTTATCTAAACTTGGAGTTAATAGTCATGCCTATACAAGGGTTGTTGAGCAGAATAAATTATATAATCCTTGCATATTAATGAGGTGTAAAATAACTGGTAATAGGTAACATTTATGAATTCTTCCTAGTAATATGACAGTGGTATGCATAGTTATTATTATTCTTTTATTTTAGAGAAGTTTTAGAAACAACCAGGAAACTCTTCCTGAGTAATAAAACTAAGGACTAAAACTGGAGCAGCAAAGCAGTGGGTTCATTACAATAACAGCATGGCTTTCCTGAAACTCGATGCAGGGAACCTTAAATTGTGCTCAGTGCTAACTGCATATATTACTGGAATTACATTACAATTAGGTTGCCACTGTAGCTAATGTCTGTGGTCACTGTGCTGGGTTCTGACTCAATTCCAGCTCTTGACTGATTTCCATGATGGCCTACACTGGCTCAGTGGAATAGGGAAACCACACTTTAGGGAATTAGAAAGTGTGTGAGACTGCCAGAAATTAAACTGCCAGGTGATTGCAACATTTGCTTCTTAAAAAGATTGTTTAACTGGGTTTTTTACGCAAGACTGCCTTTCAAGAAAATGTTGTTACAATTAGGATATAGAAAGGCATATTTACACTATCAGGTATGAATCTACTTCATTGGGAATAAACAGAAACCAACCCTTTGTATAAGAAGGCATAGGGTATCTCTTCTGATAAAGAAGCTATACAATGGGACACAGTTTTGCACTATTGAAATAAAGTACCTTATTAAAATAAAGTCTGAATTAACTACCCTGTCCCAAGGATTGATAGTATGGCAGTTCATTTAACACTGTGGTCTAAAGTGATTTTCTTTAAATACTGATTAGATTAAAAAATCAAATATTTGAGCAAAAGCTTTCCTTGATCTGTTCTGTACCTAACTTTAAAGACTCCCCTCCCATTACATCAATTCTTACATCCTGTTCTTCATCCAAACAAAACAACTTGCCAGTGTATTCTGAATTTAACTTCCTGCATGCTTGCCCTTGTTTGTTGTTGTTCCCTCTGCATCCAGCGTCTGCTGTCAGCCTCTGCCCCAACATTTTTAACTGGAGTTGTATCTATGAGACAAAAAAGTCAGCTTCTTTTCCCAACACTTCCTCTTTGCCTGATCTTTTAATGATGGAATTCCCAAGAGCTTAATTTTAGCTCTTCTAATTCTTCCAGAATTGTAAGAAAATAACTGTATGTTATTCTATGTCACCCAGTTTATGATACTTTCCTATAGTAGCCCTAGGAAACTAATACACTGCCTGTATCGGTTATGCTCATACATTCTTTTCATATGCTATGCATAGTATTCATCTCTGGAACTTCGGTGCCTAGCAACATTGGAACTTCATATATACTTAATAATAAAATGTGGATATATTGATTATTTATAGACACAGTCTATAAATAGACACTATCAACTGCTCAACTGCAAATAAAGGCAAAAAATTTAACATCAAAAAGTTACATGGCTTGAAAATCTTACTTCTACGTCTTTATACAAGAAAAATATGTACTTACAGTTAACTTAAAACATTTTTTTTAAATGATTACTTTATTTCTCATGAAGGCTTCTCAACATACAGTAGCCATTTGGATAGGCTGGGTAACGCTACTCAAATCATGTGTTTTAAGGAGATACAAAAGGGAGTGGGATTTTATACTATGCAGGGTGGCTATGTTTACATATTTTAAGCTATCAGAGGAGTCATGAGTATTTATGAAGAGAAAGCACACATGTGTAATTGTTCTTTGTATGTTCCATCCCATCATGGGTGGGAACTCAATTTTAAGGATTTTTCTAGAGTTTCCTTGGCTGAGACAGGGTCCACTCAGTTAGTGGTGTGTTTAGGATTCTATTTTTGGTTCACTTTTATATACAAATGTTTACAGTAGCTTTATTCAAAATTGCCTAAAACTTCAATCAACTAAAATGTCTTTCAGTGTATGAGTTAACAAGCTATGGTTCCTTCATGCAGTAGGATACTACTCAGCAAGAAAGAGGAATGAACTGTTAATATAAAATATAGACGAATCTCAAATGCATTTTGCTAAGTGAAAGAAGTCAGACCTTAAAGTGTATAAACTATTTTTTCAGCTAGTATTGTGATATTACAGTGATATTTCAATGTGGGTTTTTTAAATTGTTTTTTATTAAATCATAACTTTGTACAATGATGCATTTATGGGGTTCAGGGTACTGCTTCAATATACAATGTGAAATGCTTACATTGAACCAAGTAACACATCACAATTATATTCATTTCTTAATGCTTTTGAAATGTACCATCACATCATGCGCATTAGGTGAGGTCCCGCCAAATACCCTTCCTCCTCCCATGTTCTCCCTTCTCTCCCTCCCTCTCCTCTTCTCTTCTACTTTCTGGACTATAGTTATGCTTTGCCATTCGTATGAGTGTGAGGGTGGCTATATATTGATTCACAGTAGTATTAAGTACATTGGATACTTTTTTTTCCATTCCTGAGATAATTTAATAAGAAGAATATGTTCCAGCTCCATCTAGGTAAACATAAAAGATGTGAAGTCTCCTTCTTTTTTATGGCTGCATAGTATTCCATGGTGTACATATACCACAATTTGTTAATCCATTCATGGGTCAGTGAGCACTTGGGCTGTTTCCATGTCTTGGCTGTTATGAATTGGGCTGCAATAAACATTCTGGTGCAAATGTCTTTGTTGTAAAGTAATTTTTGATCATCTGGGTATATACCTAGTAGAGGAATTGTAGGATTGAATGGTAGGTCTACTTTCAGTTCCTTGAGTGTTTTCCAAACTTCTTTCCAAAAAGGTCATATTAGTTTGCTTTCCCACCAGCAGTGTAGAAGTGTTCCCTTCTCTCCACATCCTTACCAACATCTGTAGTTTTGGGATTTTGTGATGTGGATTAATCTTACTGGAGTTAGATGATATTTCAAAGTAGTTTTGATTTGTATTTCTCTGATGATTAAGGATGATGAGCATTTTTTCATGTGTTTGTAGGCCATGCGCCTGTCTTCATCAGGGAAGTTTCTGTTCAAGTTTCTTGCCCACATAGAAATAGGGTTATTTATTCTTTTCTTATTGATTAGATGGAGTTCTCTGTAGATTCTAATTATCAGACCTTTGTCAGAAGCATAACCTGCAAAAATCTTCTCCCATTCTGAAGGTTGTCTGTTTGCTTTACTTACTGTGCTCTTGGCTGTGTAAAAACTTTTTAGTTTGATCAGATCCCAGTAATTTATATTTGGTGTTGCTCAGTTGCCCCGGGGGGCCTCCTTATAAAATATTCTGCCAGGCTGATTTCTTCAAGTGTTTTCCCTGCACTCTCTTCTAGCATTTTTATAGATTCATGTCTCAAGTTTAAATCTTTTATCCAGTGAGAATCAATTTTTATTAATGGTGAAAGGTGGGCGTCCAGTTTCAGTCTTCTACAGGTTGCCATCCAGTTCACCCAGCACCATTTGTTAAACGGGGAGTCTTTTCCCCACTGAATATTTTTGATAGGCTTGTCAAAGATCAAATGACGATAAGTAGCAGGGTTCATCTCTTGGTTCTCTATTCTGTTCCATAAATCTACCGCTCTGTTTTTGTGCCAGTATCATACTGTTTTGATCACTATAGATCAGGCATCCTCAAACTTTTTAAACAGGGGGCAAATTCACTGTCCCTCAGACTGTTAGAGGCCTGGACTATAGTTAAACAAACAAACAAACAAAAAAAACTATGAACAAATTCCTATGGACACTGCACATATCTTATTTTGAAGTAAAAAATAAAATGGGAACAAATACAATTCACACTGAAGCATGTGGCCCATAGGCCATAGTTTGAGGACCCCTGCTATATTTATAGTTTAGCCTGAAGTCTGGTAATGTGATACCTCCTGATTTGTTCTTATTTCTGAGTCATGTATTTGCTATTCGAAGTTTTTTCTGGTTCCATATAAAATGAAGTACTATTTTTTAAGTTCTTTAAAGTATGACAGTGGTGCTTTAATAGGGATTGCATTAAATCTGTAATTGCTTTGGGTAGTATGGACATTTTAATAATGTTGATTCTTCCCATCCATGAGCATGGTATGTTTTTCCATTTGTTAACATCTTCAGCTATTTCTTTTCTCAGAGTTTCATAGTTCTCCTTATAGAGGTCTTTCACATCCTTTGTTAGGTAAATTCCCAAATATTTCATCTTCTTTGGCACTATTGCAAAAGGAATAGAGTCCTTGATTGTTTTTTTACCTTGACTATCGTTGGCATATATAAAAGCTACTGACTTGTAAGTATTGATTTGTATCCTGAGACTCTGCTGTATTCCTTGATCACTTCTAAGAGTTTTGAAGTTGAATCCCTGGGACTTTCCAGTTGTAGGAACATATCATCAGCAAAGAGTGAGAGTTTGATCTCCTCAGAACCTATTTGGATAGCATTGATCGCCTTCTTTTGCCTGATTGTAATGGCTAAGACTTCCATTACTATGTTGAAAGGCAGTGGAGACAGTGGGCATCCTTGCCTTGTTCCTGACCCGAGTGAAAATGTTTTCAATTTTATACCATTTAATATGATATTGGCTGTGGGTTTGCTATAGATGTCCTCTATTAGTTCAAGAAATGTCCCTTCTATGCCTATTTTCTTAAGAATTCTGATCATGAAAGGATGCTGGATATTATCAAAGGCTTTTTCTGCATCAATTGAGAGAATCGTATGTTTTTTGTTTTTTATTTTATTGATGTGATGTGTTATATTTATAGATTTGTGTATGTTTAACCAATGTTGTAACCCTGGAATAAAACCAACTTGATCATGGTGTATAATTTTTTTGATTTGTTATTGAATTATATTTGCTAAGATCTTATTGCATATTTTTGCATCGATATTCATTAATGATATAGGTGTATAATTTTCTTTTGTTGTTGGAACCTTTCCTGGTTTGGTGATATTTTAATCTTCTCCTTGTTTTCTTTTATTATTTTCAAATATCTTTTTTTTTTCTTTTTTTGCAGTTTTTGCCTGGGGCCAAGTTTGAACTGGCCACCTCCTATATATGGGGCTGGCACCCTACTCCTTGAGCCACAGGCACTGCCCATATTTTCAAATATTTTATTTGTAACTTGATGTTTGAATTCTAGGTTTTCTACCTCAACTCAGTAAGGTAATGGATAACCTAAATTCTGAAAATGATAGGAAGACTACTTGTTCATTCTTTTGGAAATGAAATGTATACCCACTTGAGACATAGTCCTGGGAATCTTACTGCTTATTTCCAAAGTGGACCCCCCATCTCTCTTTTGAGGCCATTGACCAGTGAGAAATGAACTAAGTATAAAGAGACTGTTCTTAAAAAAATTTATTGCTCTTAGAGAAAGAATACTTACCTTCCGAAAGTGTTGGCTGAATGTGTGAATTCATGGTTAAGTCTAGGAAAGAGGCTTTTTGCCTAAGACTGTATTACACAACCTTCTCCCCAGTGCTCACCCTGCTGCTCAAAAACACTTAATACCAGAATAGACCCAACAGCATCCTCTTTAGACTAGTAGGCTCCCACCCCAGGACTACATATTCAGATGCAACCTGGAGCATGTGGAGTTAGAAGCTCTCCCTAAAATGAGAAATAAAAGAATCTTGTTTAAATAACCTCTATCTCTAGATGATTTAAAATACTATGACAGATCTATATTTTTATTTTAAAAAAGGAATAAAAAATAATTCAATCAGAAAACGAACATCTGTTACTAATCAATAGTCTTACAAGAAAATTAAAATGGTCTTTTTCTCTCCCCTGAAGTATACTGATAAATTTTTTAATCCTATGCCATTCATTGAAATCAGACACATTTATTCTGCATAAGAGCTTACAATTACATAAATAATAAAGTCCTCAAGGCTGATGGCATGGGAAGAGTGGAATGTGTAACAATATAATCAGGAGAAAAGATCTAAATTTAATGTAAAGCATTCTAACACTGTAAAGTAAGATGAATTTCAAACTCCTTTGTTCTATGAGGCCAGGTTGTTCCATAGCTAAGATTTTTTCTTGCATTAAATCTTGGGCCTTTCTGTCTGAGATGATGTCTTATTTTCTTTGTTTATGACTTAGGAAATTGTTATAACAAGACACGAGAAAGAGGCAATAGAGCAAGTACAAATGGATAAAACAGCATGCACTACCCAACGCAAGTGAAAATGGGGCCAATAATTTTTTTAACTTGACAGTCTCTTAATCTTTTCTAGTGAGCTCAGTGATGATTTTTCTGGTTTCAAAACCTGTCACGGCATTCATTTGTGACCATTTTTATTGCTGGGATTAGTAGAGGTCTATCAATTCTAAAATTCCAGCTCAGCCCAAAGAATGTCAGCTTTAATCACCAAATGCCAAGCAATGCAAGAATTCCAGTGAATACCTTTGTAGTTATGACTACATTTTAAAATAGCACCATAGTTCATGGACTGACCTCAGCCATCAAAACTTCAAAATATAGGAGGTCCCTGAAGAGGGGCCATGGCTTTTGTCCTCTCTAAAACCTTTAGTTATATTATTCACCAGTGCCAAGAGTCAAAATGAGAGCAGTGGCATTAAACTTGCAGAAATGGTGTGACTCATATGTATACCCTGACCACTTGCCCATGTCCTTGGCTTGTCTAGATATGAAAATGTTTTCACTGGCAACTCACTACTGAAACCCAGCTTGCTGCTGACATTTCATTGACATGTTTACCAAGGCATACTATCAGATTTGCATGTCTGTTCCTAAAGTGGGACTCACAGATGCCTCCTGGCATATTAAGGAGGTCATCTGGGAGAGATTTACTAGAATATGCCACATGCCTTTGATATCTGTGCTTGGACAATATCAAGAAGGTGTGATGGGGTTTGTCATTCTCCACCCAGGAGGGTCAATTTGGAATATAAATGATTGCTCTTGGCCCAGGGAAGCTTACAGAGCTCTGCCCTGTCCTCCTGCTCAGCAGAGACACAGATCTGAGCATATGATGCTTCCTGATAAATGTAGAGTATTCTGTAGAAAATCTCAGAAATAATTATCTCCTGAATGATTTAGAAAGTTTTATAATTGCCTCTGAAGTTTCAGCAGAAGCACTGCACTCTGACTTGCCAGCAGAGGTTTCAGGGAGAGTGGCCAGCAGGTTAGGAGCACAGGAGGAAAGAAACTTCAAGAATATGACTTGCCAAAGACTTGAGAAAGGCAGGTAGATAGAGGCCAGACCCCTGGGCCCCAGGACACCTGTTCCCCAGGCGGCACACCTGCAAAGCTACCCAGTTGGGTTTGCTAACAAGCAAGGCCAGAAAGCAACTGCAGTCAGGAGGGGATCCACACAGCTGGAGGCCTAGGGTGTCTGCCCACATGGAAGGGTGGCTCCTTCTCAGGATGGCTCCATACTCTTGCTTGTGAGCCACCTGTTGAGCTTTGGAAGAAGATTTATCCCCAGCCTCAATAGGGTTATTCACAATTCTGGGATGGGTTCTAGGCACTGTTTATTAAGCTACAGGGATGATCCTGATGATGCAAGACAAGTTTGAAAACTACCACCTTAAGTCATAAAGTCTTAGTTGCACCTCAATATTAAAGATCAAACCAAAACAAAATGAAAAGCAAACTTATGGGACAAGCAGGGGGAGGAGGGAGAAAGGAATGAATGTGGATTCCTAAGAAACCAAGCTACAACTGAAAATAAAACAATGCTTTCAAATATTAGGATCCATAAAAATCCCTAGGAGGCTTTTTTAAAATGCAGATTCCTAGTCACATTTCCACATATACTGAATCTGTATATCTAGACTGGGAGTCAGGAATACAATTTTAAAAATAATCTTTCCACTAGAATCTGAATGAAAGTGGTACAATGTTAACTCTATATTAAAACAAAACAAAGCAAAATTTATGATTTATGCACTTTCCTGGTTTTCAAGTTGTCAAGGGATGGATATGTTACTATGTAGAATATAATTCTGCAAGAATTATTTCTTCCTCATGTCATTCAACTCTATAGTGCTTTCAAGGATGTCTTGCAATCCATTAAAAATATTGCTCACATGTACATTATTGTGACATGGACCACCAAGACACTATTCTACTAGGTTTTATGTTGTTGTTCTGATTATCTTACACAGTTTTGAGCTAGATTCCTCTTGGATAAATTTATACTGGTTAGATAAAAATGTAAAAGTCAATGTTGAAAAATCCATTTAAAACAGAAATTCATGAGTATGTATAACTTAAAATGCTATCTATTAATTCTTCAACTTTTGCATTCCAACAAATGTAAAAATTTGGCAGGGTTGAAATTTTCTTGGGACATTTGGCCCATCCACCTGCCTTATTACTGAAAAATCACAAAGCAGACCTTGAGAATGATTGTAAAACATGGCGCTGCCATTATTGTGATTACAGTTAATTGATTTCTAGAATTTTTTGTTATATTTATGAACAGGAGGCACCAGTTTGGAGGGGCTAATCAAAACTTGTAAGGAAGTATGAGGCATGGGATTCTGTCCTCAAGGACTTTATAATCTTATGGGAGATAAGAGTCACACTTGTGAAACAATTGAGTCATCTATAACAGCAAGTATAACTAGGTGCTAAAATAAGTTATTACTAAATTGCTTGGAACGGAGGCTACATCATATATGAAGTCCACAGTGTAAGAAATATGACTATAAACTTTGTCATTCAGGAAACTTCCTGAAGGAGGTTGGGCTGGAGATGCCATCTGATTTATTTTAGCTATTTATTGAATGCATTCTTTGCACATAAGTGTAGGTCTCACATCATTCAACCGATTTAAATCTACAAGTAAGTTCCTAACCACTCCTATCCTGGGCAACCAGAACTTTGCATATGTTATTTACCTCATCTAGCATCATAGATGTTTTTGACATTATTAATGTTGGAAATATTGAGTCACCTGTTTTTCACTAATGGCCATAAATTCCTGGCTAGCTAACTCTTACGTTCTTTCTCATCACTTTTTGGACTTCCCTCCCATCTCTGGCCACTTTGCTTCCCATTCTCTGTCTCTTAAATCTTGTAACCCTTAACCAACCTACCTGATTCTAGGGTTGACTAAGATAAGAAACCTAAACTCTTTAACATAGTTCCTGCCAAGTGTTAAGTAGAGAGCATGTCTACTATTCTGAACTCTTTTAGTAAGAATGGCACAAAATACATAAGGTCCACTCAGTTATGGTAGCTGGGTGGAATCTCAGTAAACAATAGGAGATGGGAAGAAATTCATCAAGAAATACTTTTTTAGGGGTTGAATGTTTGTAATCTCATACACTACTCAGAATAATTTGTAAAAAGGACAAAAATCATTTATAAAAGAGAAAATCAAGATTCAGAGAGATAAAACAAATTCAGAAGGTCACATCTGAATTTGTATTCAGTCCTTTTGGAGAAAAAATCCATCTTCTTTCTGATATCAAGTGCCTAGTGACAACGCTAGAAAGAGGCATCATGATTCAGTGCTCTGCAGCTTGTAAAGCACTTTTAATAAAGATGATTTTACAGATTAATAACAATAATGTCAAAAGAGGAACAATAGAATCTCTTGTTTTCATTCACATTTTACTGATAAGAAAATGAAGAGTTAAAGATGTCGAGCAACTTGCTCATTGTGAATTATCCTAAAAGGGGCAGAGACTAAAACAAGGGTCTTCACATCCCAAGGCCAATGTTCTAATCTCACTAGGATGCACTGCTATCAGTTTGGTTGGGTTTGACAAAGACTCAAAGGGCTTCAAGACAGAAGAAAATTAGTCCTCCTACTAAACTGCTTGAAATGTTAATACTGGAGACTTGTGCTTTTGGATATCTCTCGTCTTTAAGAGTCTTCTCAGATAATTCATATGTTCCTCAAAGGTGTACATACACTATTGTTCATCACAAGCTTGTTTAAATAGCAAGTTCTATATTTCTGCTTAACCCCAAACAAAGTGTCTCAAAGCTGTAATGATTTATTTATTTAAGATTCTTCCATCTGAGCCAGGCTTGACTCAGCAGCTCTGCTGGCCTTTCATGTGGCTGTAGTTGTCTGGCAGCTTGGCTAGGTCTGGATGATCCAAGATAGCCTCACTCATAGGTCTGGCAGTTTGCTAAGGCCATATACCTCTAGTTCAGTGATTCTCAACCGTCCTAATGCTGCAACCCTTTCATACAGTTCCTCATGTTGTGGTGACCCCCAACCATAAAATTATTTTCATTGCTACTTCATAACTGTAATTTTGCTACTGTTATGAATCATAATGTAAATATCTGATTGCAGGATGTGTTTTCATTGTTACAAAGGAGTCATGACCCACAGGTTGAGAACAGCTTCTCTAGTTCCTATTTAAATGGTCTCTCCATCAGGAAAGCAGAGATTTTGTACATGGTAGCATCCAGATTCCAAGAAGGCAAGCCTCTGTGCTCAAGTTTTTATCCAATCTTGGCTTGCATTACATTTGCTGATGTCCCATTAGCCAAAGCAATTCATGGTGGGAAAAGTAAAGCTACTCAAAAATGTCCATGTGCGATTCCCTTACATAGAGAAAGAAAATTTGTAGATACAATTCAGTTACCAATTTTGGAATATGAGGGAAAATGCAGAAGGATCATCTTCAGAGGACACCCGATAACCAGAGCAGAGGTTATACTGATATAACCATGAGCTAAGCTACACAAGTGGCCACCAAATGTTGGAAAACACAACGAATGGATTCTCCTTTAGAACTTCCTTCTCCTTCTCTGCTGCTGTCTTGATTTTAACCCTATTAGACCAGTTTTAGATTTCTAAATTTAAGAACTATAAAATATTTCTGTTGTTTTAAGCCATTAACTCTGTGGGAATTTGTATAGAAGTAATAGGAAACTAATACACAAATCCTATATCTAACCCCAGAATCAGCATGGAAGGGGCCATCTAAGGACCGGAAAGTCAGGAGACATGATCACTGAGGCTCACGACTGTAACAAGCTCCCATATAGGCGATTTAAGTGATCAGTAATAGAGGATTGTTTCTAATACATTAGAACATTTCCTAATAATCAAATGCTACACATTTAAAAATCATGTTGTAATAATAATAACAATAATAAATAGAAAGAATAGGTTATAAAAGAATAACGTAGATTGTTCATGATATTAATTTTAAAAAGTGAGCTACAGAATATCAAGTATAATACAAACCCATAATTTTAAAGGTGCATACAAATAAAACATCTTATTTTCAGAAAGATAAATAGATGATAGAAGGATAGGTATAAGCAATGCGTATAAATACCTGCATAACTTTAAATAAGGACTAGAAGCATATATGACAAAATACAAATTATAACAAGGGCCACAATTATGTTTTTTGTTTTATTTTTCCACATATTTTCAAATATTATATGATGAATAATTATATTTTTGCTGCAAAGATAAAGTAATAAATGTGTTGAAATATGATGCATGTTTTTGAAGAAAACAAAAAATAACAATGCTTTTGGGAAGGCTTTAGTAATAGGGTGTACTATAGTTAGCTGATGTTGAGGAAGTAGATATGCAATCATGGAACAACTGGGTAATACAAGAATGTGATAATGTTTGCATGACAGTCAACCGAGTAGTGAAGGGGACACGGAGGAAACAGGGCCACTTATCAGAGCCAGATGGCAGGGGGAGTGTGGAATTGAATCAGCAGTAGTGCTAGTAGGACAGAGGACAGAATTTGCATGGAAAGGAAGAGCCAGAAGAGGAAACAGTCCTGAGAGGACATAAATAAACTCACCATGTGGGGGGAGCACATATTTATCTGAATAAAGCAAGAGGTGTGTGTAATGGGGCAAAAGATAATTTAGGATGGACTCTGAGAGGAACAAGACAGGAAGAGAGCTTCAGAGCCTAAGCCCAGAACGTCAGATTAAAAATTTTAAAACTATAAGTTTTTTGTGGTTTTTTGCTTTATTTTGTTCTGTGTTTAGCCATCCTGAAAGCAGAAGAGGTAAACACTAAGTTATTGTTGGTTTTTTTGTTTGTTTTGTATTATTTTAAAATCATTCCTTTGAAAGTACATTTTTAAAAAATAATTATTTTAATGGCTTCAGATCTCCTGCTAGTCTGATAGAGGTATGGCTGGACCATATTACATACAATCTGGGGGCCCTGACATTAGGAAGATATCTGCTTAAAACAAACCAGATTTAATAGAAAACGAACAAACAAAAAATCTCAGATTTTCTTAACTCTCTGCCCAGAAGATAAGATTATTATATTTTTCACTTGCCTACTCTCACTTTTGGCTTTTTACAAAGCTTACACTTGCAAGGAAGAAATGCAAATGACCAAGCTTACTTTCTCTTCTTGTCTTATAATGAGAAGCATAATAGGTAAAGAACAAATACTGGTGCAAAAGTTAAGAAGGCATTGAACTCCGGGCTCCAAAGGGGACCAGAGCAGCACATGTAGGAATTTCTCATTTGTAAACCAGACTTTGAATCGAAGACACTTGGGACTTAAGGTAGAAAGTAAACAGGTCGGGGCAGGGGGGAGTGTAGTACTATTTTGTCTGAAAGATTGTTTTAAACTGTTAAATCTCCCACCAAGAAGGCCTGATACAATTAGGGTGGAAATAAAAGCGGCATCTGTTCGAGTTCATCAGACAGACCACCTGCTAGACTTACTCGAAGCCTTCCAGCCTCTGCCATGTCCAGCTTTTTCTGTTTCAAAGGAAACATTACCAGGTTCAATAGCCACAGATGGAGCTCTGACTATTGCAGTGCGCCTGCTGTCACTGTGGAAGTCAGGGTCATCTATCAATGGTACTTTAGTCCTGATACGCCTGAAATGAGAGACTGAGAAGTAGGGCAGGAGGTAGGGGACCCCCGCTCTTGTCCTCTGTCCTCAGCATCCATGAATGGTGTCGTGGATGAAGCCAAAGGACAAGGGACCTCCTCGTCTTCATCCTCAGAAAAACAAGAGATGGACAGAAAATTTTAATAACCTAAATAGACATTTAATTTTCATTTCAATTTCTTTTAATGTTGACTTTTGGGTTCAGATCAATTACAGAAAAGGTGATTCTGTCACAAAGCCTGTGCAGCAGAGAAGAAATGGAAACAGGAATTCTGTTGTAAGTATTCCACTAATCAGATCCATGCTCTTCTGAGAGAAATTTGGAATTTGCAAAGGGAGTTATTGTCCATGAGGAGATGGTCATGCTTGGGGCTCTTAGTCTGACACCTCCCACTTCACTTCTTCAAGATGCATTTTTCCAGCTGCTTTTCTGTCTTAACTGTGATTTAGCCATTCTGCTTAAGCTTGATTATCATGGTGAAAAGAGACTTATTATTGCACTTAAATTTGAATTTTTTGAGGGGATCCTGTGGCAGCAGCTTGAGTCCCTCAGAAGCCAACAGGGGAGGCTTGAATACAGGAGTACAAGCAAGTGGTTTATTGAGAATACTCAGAAAAAAATAGATTTAAAATAGTTAAAACAGCAGCATACTCTTTGATATGCATTCAAACCTTAATATGATTCTAACCGTAGGAAGACTGATTTCCACAGCAGTACAACTTTTGTTTGCTCAGACGATTTAATCTTTGCGGAGGGTTTGCAGTCACGCCGGTGGCTCTCCACAGTCTTTTCCAGCCACTTTGGAGTACAAAAATAGGGCCCCACTGAGCGGAACTCCTTTCCAAGCCCAGGCACTGTGGCTCTGCAGCCCGTCCATGCCAGGCTGACGGCCCTGTAGTGATGCATCACCCCAGATGTGTGCGTTAAAAATACACACAGGAAAACCACATCATCCATTGTCCCATTTTAGCTTTTGCTCAAGGGAAAGTGGTATTTTCAAATCATTTCAATGAAAAGCATCAATTTTAAGGCCAGATAAACTATCTTTCTTTAGGGTTTCAAATGTTCCATCTTATCTCACAGCCTGCTGCCAGGCCATCCTCTTACTTTGTACAAGGCCATGGTGAGTTGTAAGTACTCTGCTCACAGGAGGGCTCCAAGGATGTTTGTACTCAGCTCTTTAGGGGCTTTGCTAAAAGAGCTGTTCTGTCAGAGACCTCTCACCAACATATGACAGGGCATGTTGGTGAGATCAACAGGAGACATTAAATTCCTGAACACTTAGGGAAAACACAATATATATTGCCATTAATATTTAGGCAGAGGAAGCTTGAGCCTGCACAGATTTATGGGGAAGGTGCTTGCCCCAAAGCATGTCATTGTCCTTGTGCTCTAATGTGACATGGTTCTCAACCAGGGTTTTCACAAAAGAGAGTAATTCACTGTTTTCCTCTGTTGAGAGGGAAAAGACCTATTAGAGATAAATCAAAGCCTCATCATCTTGAAGACATTATATAAAAAATGTGGACATCCCTGATATGTCTTTGCTAGCTGTTAATTTCAAGCACTTTCTTTTCTGAAACATCTATAGAAGACAAAATGTTTGGATGAAATAAAATACTTTAAAGGACAAGGTTTTTTTCTTTGCCATAAATATAATACGTAGATATTTGGAGATAAGTCAAAAAGAAATAAGAGATAAGTCAAAAAGAAATTTAAAAGGAATCACAGTCCCATATCCAAGAGCTAACACTGTTGATACTCAAGGGTTTCTCTTTCCAACCTTAAAAATGATTGATAAATATTTACACATTTTTGATTACACAGAAATATCTTCTTCAAAAATCTGTTGTCAGGATAAACTGATATCCGAATGAAGGATATCAATTACTGAAGATAAATGAAATTCAACAAAATTCTATTAAATTCTCACATTTTTGATGTCTTTTTCTTGCCTTAGGGGGTTGTCCTTTGTGAGAGCTGGGGTTAAGACTCTGAGGTCAGAGATGCTTCTGCTTTGGTCACAAAAGCAAATGTGCTGTTCAACCCACACAGACTGGACTTAGGTCACTTGTCCCAGCTTAATTATTAATAGTCTCACCCTCAAAGGTATCACAATTGAGACGATAAATTATATGGTCACCTACAAAAAAGATGGCCTGCTTTTAAAAGGCTCCACACACTTTGCCTGGGAAAGTAACTATGTACCTGGGTTTTTAATCTGCTTATCCAGGTAAAATTCTTTTTCTCCTCCACAGAGTTTCGTTGGTGATCTCTTGGCCAGACAGTCACTTATAATTGCCTGTCCTTGGAGCAAAGGAACAGTTTAGTTAATTTTACTTTATTCAGTGGCAGGGGAGTCGGGTAGAGAGGTAGAGGGAAAAACCCACTGTAATCCCAAATAGTTCATGTGAGATGTGGATGAGTGGGATGAATAATGTTGTACATGCTGAGAAATGTGTGGATTGGGTTGCCTGCACTACACAGGTCATTTTTCAATGCCTCTGAGTGTGTGCAGTCTATCACCTCATTGCTTACTTTTGTCTCCACTTTAAATATTTTATGGATCAACCCGAGGGTAATGAACCAGAAAATCCTAAGGCTATTGTGTTTTTGTTATGAATTTCTGTGCTAAGGAGTTTGCAATTCAGGTGCAAAAAAAAAAAAAAATTGTTCTGACTTGAAATGACTTGAAACTTGAGTTTAGATAGGTTCAAACTTGGAAGCAACTATTTTCTGAAAGACTGATTAATAAAGAGAATAGGAAGGTGTCAGGAAATGTGATGTTTCGATCTTTTGAATTATATAAAAACAAAATTTAGAAAGAAGTAAGGGAAAAGTGCTGCCTCAGGCCATCGGCTTCACCTGTTGTCAGGATAATCGGAGTTTATTTAGTTTAGGCTTTACTTTAATTTGATTCACAAATTTATTTTTACAATTATCTGCTTATTTCCTGGTTCCTTGAGTATCGTCTTCTTCTGTAAGGAAAGATCCACGAAGGTCGATAATTTTTTTCTGTGGTAGTTCTCTGTATGATGCTCTATGATGCTAGTACCTAAAAAGTAACCGACACATCATCTTGGGTTCTGGCCTGTTTGTTGAATTTTCTCACAGGCCTCAGCTGAGACTCTAGGCCTAGGCACAACAGAGCTCAATTTCCATTGTCTGGTATTGATTGCCTTAACTTCACCAGTTCTGTTCATTCTTATCTCTTTCTTTTGGCTCTCAAGTGCCCAATATTGGATTAATCATAATCAGTGAGTGATGACACATAATAACTCTATAATCCTAGGTCCATGCACAACCCTCTTCTACTTAAATACTTCCATTCATTCATTCATTCCCTAATATATTAAATTCCCATGACTACTACCTAATCAAAGACTTTGAACATTCTCATTCACTTACATACTCTGCCCACTCCCAACATGCACTGACCTAAGCAACATATTTACTTTTACATGCATTGGGACATTATCCTGAATGTCCCTTCTGATATTTTCTTTTGCACTCAGGGTGACTTTGCAAAGAATAATCCATGTTATTGCCATTGAGGTGCCATTCTTTTCATTTTGACTGCTCATAATATCTCATTGTGTGTATATGTCTAAATTCATTTACTGTTGTGCTTGGAATAGACATTATTTACAGTTTTTGGCAATTAAGTGATTTAAAAGGATTTAAAAGGCATCATGGGATGCCTCTTGATAGACACATCTCTGGGTATTCTACTGGGCATGGAGTTTCTGGTTTGTAGAGTATGCAGGTGTTCAATTTCACAAAATAATGCCAAAATTCTTTCCATGTGGTTATGCCATTTATATTCCCACTAGTAATGCATGAAAATGCCCATGGATCAACATCTTTTCCAACATTTGATATTATCAGACTTCTTAATCTTCATTTATTTCATCTGCATTTGTCCTTCCTTAACTTGTGCCTTTGAATATCTTTTCATATTTGTACCCATTAGTGATTCCTTGTATGTGAAATGCTTGTTCTTGTGTAATTTGCTTTCTAATTCTTTTTGGAAAAAAAATGGGAGTTTTGTGGTTATTTTTCGCACATTCTTGGTATTAATCCTTTGTCAGTGTCAAGTGTTCCAACTATCTCTCCTAAGTATATAACTTGTCTTTTGCCTTAGTTGAGGTGTCTTTTGATGAACAGATTTTTTTTAATTAGTATAATCAAATGATTAATTCTCTTTTGTTATGTTTGGCACTTTTTGTGTCATAGTTAAAAAATATTTCCTTACCCTGAGGTCATAAATCTGTTCCCTTAAATTTTATTATAAAAGTTTTTTTAAGTTTTACTTTTGACATTTAAGTTCTTAATCCACCTGGATTTCATTTTTGTGTAAGGTAAAAAGTAGGAAATCCATTTTCTTTTTTTTCCAAATGAATAACAGATTTTTCTAGCTCCATTTGTTAAACTATATTTTTTCTTTTTATCAATGTCATAGTAGCGCCACCAAAAAAGTCAAGAAAACCTCCCCCAAAGTTTTTCTCTCTAATGTTAAAAAATAATAGTAACTAAAAATTATCATTTTAAATGAGTATGTATGAGGTGGCATGTCCACAAATTTGTATCTATTTAATCACAACAAAGTTAGTGATCAGGTATGCTATTTATCCATATTTTATAGAGAAGGGTACATAATGTGAAATCTAATAAAGGGATGTTGAGAGGCTGAGTAAGGATTCTATCACAGGCCTAACAGTCCTTGCTTTTAGTACTTTAATAGAAGGTGAACTGAATGGGGCCCGCTGTTTTCTTGCTCTTTGTCCAACATTAAAAAGGAGGGCCTTCCCCACTGGTAATAGGTAAATTGATTTGCCCTTGAGAAACTGATTTACCTTCTTTTTCACAGGGCCATATATTGACACTACCAATTCCTTTCTCTGCTACCATAGTATTCCTTTTTCTTGAGTAAGAAGAGAATATTCAAATCAGAATATCCCAGCACTGAATCCACACTGTGAAGCACAGCCTGTTCAGTAGTGCCCACTCTACTCCCACAGAGCTCGGCTCAGCTGTACAGTTGGGATGGTCAGCATGTGTGTGAACCAGCTATTTTCCTTGGTGGTTGGTTTGACATTGCAACTATCTCCTTCTCAATATGCTCCATGGCATATACACAGTTTTGAAAGGGCATAATTTCTGTTTTAAGAAATTGTTTAAGAAATAAAATTATTCAATTGCAACTTCAGAGAAGATGCTCAAAACTAATGTTGGTGTGGAAGGCAGCAAACACAGACTTAGGACCACTTTGTTTCAAGTTGGAATCCCACCCTTACTTTGCCAGCTGCATTACCTTGGATAAGTAATCTAAATCAGGGTGGCCACAACTTTTCTTCAAAGGGCAATAGTCAAGAGTTTATGGGCTTTGTAGACTGCACATTCTCTTTCCCAACTACTCAACTTCCCTGTCATAGGGTGACAGTAGCCATAGAAACATACAAGCTCATACAATTAAGTACATGAACTCTTCCTAGAAAATGCATACCTCATTGCTGAATAATACTGCAGTCACCAGCTAGCCAAGGGGAGTACTTTAAAGGTGATCATAGTGATATGCAGCAGTGAGGTATGTAACACATTTTTTAGAATGAGTTCACAAATTTAATTGTCCAACCTCATACAACAACAGCTCTGATGTTCATTCCAGAAAAAAAGAGATCCAAAATTGCTTTGAGGGGTGGATTAGGTGCTGTGTCAGTGCATACCTTCCCAAGGGGAATACCTCTTAGATGACTGTAATGATATTCAGCAGTGAGGTATGTAGCCCATTTTCCTAGGATGAGTTTGCAAACATAATTGTCCAACCTTGTACATTAAAAAATAAGTGTGCTAAGTGCCCATCAACAGAAGATTGGATAAAGGAAATGTGTGTATGTGTATATACATACATGTGTGTGTATGAGGGCATATGTATAAAAAATGGAATGCTATTCACCCATAAACAAGAACGAAATTATGTCTTTTGCCAAAATATGGATGGAACCACAGAGTAAGACCATTATTATAAGTGAAATGACTCAGACGCAGAAAGACAAATACTGCATGTTCTCAGTTATAAGTGGGAGTGAAATGATGTATATATAGGGACGTGAAGTGTGGAATAATAGACATTGGAGACTTGGAAAGATGGGAGAGTGGGAAGAGGGTGGGTGATGAGAAATCTCTTACTGGGTCCAATGCATGTTACTGGAATGAAAGGTACACTAAAATATCAGACTTCACCGTTATGCAGTGAATACATGTAAAAAAACTGCATTTCTACCCCTTAAATTTATACAAACAAAAATTAATAAAAATCTCTTATAAAGGCATATGCAAGAAATGAGTGTGCTATTTTCTAATAAAACTTTGTTGATGGGCACGGAAATTTGAATTTTATTTAAGTGTCATAAAACATTACATCAAAATTTTCTTCTCAAGCATTTAAATGTAAATATTTTTGGTTCTTGGGCTATAAAGTACAGGCACCAGGTCAGACCCCCAAAACAGCCGTTTTCTGAATCCTGATCTAAAGGCTCTTCTGTGAAGTTCTAATCATAAGAGTTGTCTTCCAATGTTACGTGGTGGATGCTGTGAAATCAGGGAGCTGCTTCACCCAGTACTGGCTGAAAAGAGTGACTCAATAATGTTTGTAAACTTAAAAGTTAGAAATCATTGCAATGATTAATTTATTCAATAAATATGTATTGCCTCTTAGAGTTAGACCATGATCTAAGTGCTGGGGATACAGTTGCCATCTTTTAGTGGTCACTTCCTAGTGGACAGAGAGAGCTGCTGTAATAAGACACAGTGTAGAATTCATAGCAGGACAGGTGGAAATGCTAGGAAAAAAGAATGAGGGAAGGATCACGAGGGGAAGATTTAGTCTGTGGTTTTAAACTTTGGAGTCATCACACATAGATGGAATTTCCAGCTATTAGATTTTTATGAGCTCATCCAGAGAGTACGTGTAGATGGTAAGAAAAAAATCCAAGCTTGGAGCACTGAACTACTCTATTATTTAGCTGTCAGGGAGATCAGAAGGAAATGGTCAGAGAGACTGAGAAGTTGGAGGAAAATCAGGAGAACATGCTCTTATGAGAACCTAGTGCTAAAAAAATAGAGGGGCTGCAGGGAGGGAAAGATTACCAGATCAAAACTCCTATTTTGTATAGCAGGATGACTAGAGGACCTGGTAGAATGGAAGTCATAGGTTGCCTTGGCTAGCATGGTGGTGACGGAAGCGAGGCTGTGTCACAAAGCCTGCCTGGTTCCAGAGAAAACAGGAAGAAACAAGCAATTGGGCAGGAGTCAAGACATAACTTTGAAAGATTTTTTCCTGTTATGCAAAGACAGAAATGCACCAATAACTGGGTGTGGGAGGGTGGGTTAAGGTGAGGCAGTTGGGATTGAGAGTTTTGTTGGCTTGTTTTAAATTACTTTTCTTGAAGAGAGAAATAACAACGTGTCAATCTGCCAAAGGGAAATATCCAATAGGGAGGGGGAAATGGATGATGCAGCACAGAGGGGAGCAAATCACTGGGCTTTACAATGGTTCGGAACCACTGCAGACATGGAGGGCTTGGCTCAGGGGGGAATGCGGGGAATGCATCCCTTGCAACAGGAGAGCAGTCGGGAACACAGAGAGCCAGGTGGGTGTGTGTGGTGGTGAGAGTCTGTGGGAGATCTCTTCTGCCTATTTATATTTTTTCAGTGAAATAGAGCTTCATCTGAGAGTGACAACGGGCACCTGAAGTTGTAGGAAAAGAAAAGATACAAATAGTCATATGTGATTATTGTCTTGACGATCATTGGAACATATTTAGGGAAGACTTCTTAGGTGGGGAATATGGATTTAATAGTTTATGGATGGCCTTTAGATTATATGTGAATTCCCTACAATAATATGAGTGAATTCTCTCCAAATATGCATTTTTCTGAAAAGAAGTTCCTAGCTCCGTTTAGATTATCTAATGGGTTCACAACCCAGCACAATTTAAAAAATAACTAAAAACCACAAGACACAAAAATACTACTGATGAGAGAGATCATAACTAGGGCCTGAAATCGGGAGGATTTCTGCTCCATGGCTGGTTGGAAGGGAAGGCTGCCCATCAGCTTGCCTGGGATGCTGGTTACTCATTTGGAGCAAGAAAACCAATTATTTCTGAAGTTCTGAAGCACAAATGCTATGGTCCAGCTATAGATTATATCTGAGGAAGTCATCAGAGGGAGACAACACCTCTAATGAGTCACAAGAAGAGTCAAGTAAAACCTGGGCTGTAGAAATTTAGTTCCAGGTAAAAAGACTTCAAGATGGGCCTGGTGGCAACAGCAGTAGGAGAGCTCTGCTGTTCTCTGGTCAACCCTCCCAGCCCTTCACCGGCATGGTCCCTTTATTTGCTTGCCTTTGAAGACATTATCCAATGTTTTTGGGTAATGTCTTTCCAATCTTGAGATACTTTACTTAGAATGTTCTCCAAATCCATTCAGGTTGTAAGGATGCTCTTTTTTACCCAATACCAATTTGAAAGTGGGAGATAAACAATCACAGATCCACACAAGAGAACATCTCAATTGAATTCAATTGGGTGCCTATTGTACCCATTAAGTACAATGCTTGCATATCTGACACACTTCCTCTAGGACACAGCCTCAACTCTGACTTTAACCTTTTACATGTAAATTGTTATATAATGTAAATTATATAACTTAATGGTTTGTACCCTCATATTAATATGAAATTAAAACAAGAAATTTAAAAAAGATGTTAGACAATGGCAAAACCATAGTATTACCAAAGGAATTCAAAAAATTTTTTTCTCTTCAATGTTAAAGAATGAATTTATTTTAAATATGTAAATATTAAAGAAGGTAATTTAGGTTCAAAACAAAGACATATTTTCTATTTTGAGAAGACTATAGTATTGAATAATACATAAGAGCAATCAAATTAAGGAATTACTTGACTTTTTAGGGGGACTTTGTCTTTTAATTTATTTAATTTTACATTTCCCAAAGATATGGTACAAAAGGAAAGGTAGAATATTCACCATATACATCAGAAAAAAAAAACTAAATTGTGATGAAGATATATTATGTCATGCATAAATTAATCCTTTAGGGAACTTAATTTTCCTTTTTTCATGAAACACAATTAGTAGCACTTTTTAGTTAAAAAACAAACAAACAACAAAAAAAAACCTCTCTAACCTGCTAATCTTTATTTGATGCTGATAGATCTCTTTCTAAATTTAACTTCGAAGCCAAGGGGAAAAGAAAAAAAATATATTGCCTGATTTTTCCCTTTGGTATTATTAAAAGGAGAAGAGAAAGCCTGTTTCAGGCTAAGATGTTATTTACCAAGTTAAAGGCTAAAGCCAACTGTCATGTCCAAGTTATAAAGTCCTTATGAAAACAGCAACTTATAATGGAAATTTTGACCCACTTAAGCTCTGGTAAGGCAACGTGATTCAAGAATAATAACAATAATAATAAATCTGGTTTTCCTATATTCAAACTCATACCACATTCTTGCTGTGAGGAAAATCAATTTATATTTCCAGGGAGGAATTCCAAAGTAGAATTGGGTATTTATCATGACTGAAATGAACTGACAATCTCTTCTCATTTATTTTGGAGATTTTTCTACATGTTTACATTTGTTATTTTTAAAATTAACAATTTAGTAAAAAATATTTCCTGTTAAAATTGACCTTTCCATTTATTTCTAAAGAAAGTCACTACTATTTTAATTGAATTAAGGTATGACTACAATTCATTTTATTAAATATTCCATTTAAAAAAAAAAAAGAAACTGTCTCTTTCCTAGCAAAGTATGCACTTGCTTTAGTCTTGGCATTTTTCTCTTTAGCTGCCGTCATCCAATTGAAGCATTTACTTTGAAATGCCTGCCAAATATTTTTGCCCAATACCACAATAACAATGCAGCAATGTATGAGTGATTTATCCTAGTCAGTTTACAACTGCCAGGACTGCAGGGAACTCGTTGGAGTTCAAACAGAAGATTTGCTTTTCTCTTTTAAATTGCAAGTCAACCCTGACAAAGTGCTGAGCGCCTGGTCTGACCATTCCCTATGCAGGGGTAAACACTGCCAAGAAATTAATTGGTTGTTTTAACTGGAAAAGAAAAAGAGACAAGAGCACAAATATGTATGTGTATGTCCATCCCTGACCACGTAGAGATATGAGAACACACAGACACAGGTATAGAACCTTTTCTTCCTTCATTCCAATTAAGAGTTTTCTTATGGGCACTTTAAAAAGACTGAGTAAATGAAAATATCATTTCTTCACTTAAGTATTTTTTAAAACAAAACATTTTGATTCGTGCCATTGATTAAGTAAAGCATGCTTACTTTGGGTTGCCTAGCCATTAGACTTTATTCAAAATAACCCAAATGAATGTATTTTCAAATTTGTCTCTAGTTCTCCAGCTTTACTTCTGTGTGGCTTTTTTAAAAAGATCCACAACAAAGAAAAAAAATGCTTGTACGCTGCAGTTCCAAAGGCTGAATGCTTATGTAGAAAGGTCACTGTGTCCAATGGACAGATTGCCAGTTCTTTTGAATTTTTCCTATTTGCCCCTTCTATGGAAACAGAAAGAAACAGGAATCATCATCTGGGAGGCAATAGGTAAAGACCACCCAGGGCAGAGCTCATTTAGCGTCTAGTGACCTTCTGTTACACACACAGCAAAGCGTGAGGAAAACGTCCAGACACAATCCCCACAGGGTCCTGAAGTATTCTCTACTTATCTTGCTCTTTAAAGGCTTCAAAGACGCAGAAGCGGCTGATTATTTTATAAACAAAGCAAGACCAAGCTGGACCTGACCCGCAGAGAGCTGCAGCCAGTGTTCTCCGACTGCATTCCTCCACATCACTTGCCCTTTTTTTTCTGAAGAGGAGGATCTGTTTTCTTTTCTGAAATAGCTGTCAAGAAAGTGGTCTCCGTGAAATATTTGATCACATATGGTGGACTCTCAAGAAATAAAAATGCCCATGCACACTTGTTACCTTTATCAGTATCAGTGGTAAAGAAAATTCCTCGATTCCGTGCAAAGGCATACACATATGCAAAACTCCGTGGCAATGACTTGGACAAGGGATACCTCTAGACAAGATGCTGTGCCTGGATCTGCAAGGTCAAGGAAGTTTGGTTACGATGTGGGCAGCATCCTTAACCATAAAATAAGGCAACTGGATGGGTTCAAACACGTTTCCCATTTTGCAATTGTTTTGTGGGGATTGTTAAACATTTAATTTTGTTTGTTTGTATGCATGTTTGTTTTTGCTGGTGGCAATGGCTGATTCCTTTGTTTGCTTTAATTTACTATTATACATAACTTAACCAGTGGACCTCCTTGGAAAGGATGGTTTTAGGTTCAAGGTGAAGACCATCATTATTCTAAGATGCAGGATGGGGAGAGCTGGCAGAGTAGTGGAAAACAGAGAGCCTGAGGCATGAAAACCAAAGCCATTGTAGGGACCTAATGACAGCACAAACAAGTTTAAAGCAGACGGTCGTTGTTTGGGTCAGAGATATTTATTGAATAATTTGTTTTTGTTGGACAGTGAACTAAGCTTCAAAAATTCAAAAGATGAACAAGGCAGAGTCCCCATCTTCAGCAAACACAGAGTCTAACTGAGAAGACAGGCTCACAGATCAGCAGGTGCTTATCTTCAATGCAATTAACATATACCACTTATTACCAGACCTGACAAACAGTAGGTCATCAAGAAATATTCACTGGATAAATGCATGAATTCCCTCCCACACAAGTTTCTTTAGTAGGTAACAAGTAAAGGTGAGTTCCCCAAACAGTTCCATGCTTGTTTTGCAAGTTTTTTCATATCTGTGCTTTAAAAATGTTTTTGTTAGGGCCAAGATTGCCTGAGCTCATGGGTTCGAGGCCACCCTGAGCAAGAGCAAGACCTCGTCTCTTAAAAAATAGCTGGGCATTGTGGTGGGCACCTGTAGTCCAAACTACTCAGGAGGCTGAGGTAAGAGAATTGCTTGAGCACAAGAGTTTGAGGTTGCTGTGAGCTATGATGCCAAAGCACTCTACTGAGGGCAACAAAGTAAATCTCTGTCTCAAAAAAAAAAGGCTTTTTTACTTTATTCTCCTCCTCCCCTGCCCCTGAAGTGAATAAGTTCACTGAGGTTAGACACCATGTTCAATATTCCTTGTCTGGGACTTGGTATAGACAGTGGGGTCAGGGGTGAGGATCACATCCAGGGAAGAGGAAATTGCTTTGCAGTTTCATTGTCTGTGTTTAAAAGTCATGCACTTTTTGCAAATAGAAATATTTTAATTTTAAAATAACTTTTGTTAGCATAAACACACTTAATAACTCATACATTGTGGTCTTAAGTCCTTCAATTTTAGAAATTAATAGGTACTGACAGCATGTATCAGACTCAGCCTGGGACAATTTCTCATCTTTAATCTGGTATCACAAAAGTTTAAGAATCCAGACACATATCTCCAGACTTCAACAGGGCGTGATACCTTCATGGTTCCCTCAAGAGGCATCACCATATATTCCCAAGACATAAGCTCAGTGTGGGATATGCTGCCTTAGACCTATGACGTTTTGTTGTAATCAATTACAAGTGCTGCATTTGTGCTAGTCCTTCCCTGTCTGCTCTCAGATCCATCCCCATCTTCCTCTTTGCTCTGCTCTGTATTCAGGGCACATAACACTGCCATCGCATTGACAACTGATGTCCATCTGGGCATGTAAAATGGAAGCACTGGCATAAAATTGGAGGTTGCAAAAAAAGGGAGATGCCCAGGGTTTGGCCCTGTGCCCCTCTGTCCATCTTTCCTCCTCAGTCCTACCTCTGGCCTAGAAGCCCTGGCTCCTAGACTCCAGTAACTGCACCCCTCCCATTGTTACTTCAGTCCTTGGATAGATGGTGGCTTCCTCTTGCCCCCCTCTTGCTCGTGTGGCTTTTCCGATGGTTTTATAACAAGATCCCCATATTAAATTCTCTGTTGAAACATCAGGCATGTGCTCTTTTTCTGACTAGATGCTGACTGATACTAAGACTTTATTTAGGAAAACATTTTTAAATCACTCACCTTAGTATCTGGCAGTATATCCAAATAACTTTCTTCACTCTGTACTCTTCTAATTTGTGAGAATGCCTCTGTAACTTTGCTCACAAATCTACTTTCTCTCTCATTTTCTCCTTGTAAAACAGTGACAAAATAAGAACCAGCTTGATAAGCATTTGTATCGGTTAGCTCAGGCTGTCAACAAAATACCACAGACCAGGCAGATTAAACAACAGAAATGTATTTGCTTACAGTTCTGGAGACTGGAATTCCAAGAGCAAGGTGCCAACTGAGTTGGTGTCAAGTGAGAGTTCTTTTCCTGGGTTGCAGATGGCCACCTCCTTGCTGGGTGCACACATGATAATTTCTTGGATTGTGCCCATGGAGAAAAGGGGAGCATGACCTTTTGTTATTTCTTCTTATGAGGACACTAATACCATCAGCTCAGGGACTCATCCTTATCACCTCACTTAACCTTAATTAATTCCTTACTCCAAATACTGCTACACTAGGGGTAAGGGTTTTAGTGTGTGAGTTTTATGGGAATGCTTATATTAGTTATATAACAGCATTCATTCATAAAATAATTTTATTCAGATACTTTATTCCTTTTACATGAAAAACATAGATGAAGTAAACTCTTGGCAGCATTTTGAATTTATTTGGCAATAAAAGAAAAGAGAAGATAGCCTTCTGGGTTAATGGCATTCTATTCTCATATGTGTTATTATTGGTAATAATTTATGTGCATTAAAATTTTGATGCACTTATTTTAAATAAGAGATTTGATGTTAAATAATCAGAGCAAAAAATTATTAGTAAGAATGATAGAGAATCTACAAAGCATTATTTGTCAACTTTGACCCCAACCTTACACCATATTCAAAAATTAATTGGAAGTGAATAATAGAGTTAAAATTTATGCTTAAAACTATGATGCTTCTAGAAAGGAATGGAAAAATCTTTGAACCTTTAGTGTAGTAAATATTACAGAAAATCACCAATCACACCAAAAAAAGCTAAATTAAACTTAATCGAAGTTAAAATCTGTTCTTCAAAAATTGCTGTTAAGAAAAGGAAAACAAGTCACAGAATAGAAAATATTATCACCATACATATTTGACAAAAAACTTGTATTCAGCGTATCTAAGGGACTCAAACTCAGACATAAAAAAAGAAACAATCAAACAAAAATGGTGGGAAAAACTTGAAAAGGTCTTCACAAAAGAAAATGTAAGAATGGCCAGTAAGCACTTACAGTGCTCCACATTACCAGTCCTGGAGGAAATGTCAGTTAAACCACAATGAGATAAACTCACACTAGAATGACTGAAATTAAAATGACTTTTAATACCACATGTTCGTGAGGTTGTGGAGCTACTGGAATAAAATAAAACAAACAGTTTTTTAATTAGTTTGGCAATTTCTTATAATTCTATCATTTCACTCCTGATATTTTACCCAAGTGAAAAGAAAAGTAGTCCATAATTGTGCAGCAATGTTTATGGCAACTTTGTTCACAATAGGCAAACCCCGGGAGCAATACCAATATTCGTTAAAAGGTAAATGAATAAATCTTCACAAAGGAAAATTATTCAGCACAGAGAAGTAACATATCATTTGTATCTGTAACAATAGAGATGAATCAAGAACACTATGCTGAATCAAAGAGAAGCAGCAAGACACAAGCGCGATCTCTCCCAAGGATCCCATCTAGGGAGTTCTGTCTGTCTGCCAAAGTCACTTAGGGTTAGGAAAATCAGTGGTTGCCTGGGCAAGAGGAGTTGAGTAGAGAGCCTCACAAAACTTTGCGGGTGATGTGACTTTTCAATATCTTGTCTGAGATTGTAGTTATACATTTGCATCAATTTCCAATACTTATTTTATTATACACTCAAAATAGGTGAATTTTAGTGAGTATAAATTACTTTTCAATACAGTTAATTATACATATGTGAGTGCATGTGTGTCTGTGTGTATAAAGTAGATTAAGAGCAGATACTTTTTATTCATTATACACTTTTTCAAAAAGGAAAAGCATAATTAAAATGTTCAAGAAGGTCATTTTACAGGTACTGTCCTGGCTTTCTCATAAATGATCATGATTTACATGATCAGAACTAAAATATTAGATTACCATTTTCTAGAATTTGATATTTTTCCTTTTATGATTTGAAGAAAAATGTATCTGTCTTTAGGATTTTCCTATCTTGTAAGTTCTAGACTGTTCACAGGTAATTTATATCCTTAAAGTTTAAAGAGATTAAGAAAACATCCTGGAGTGAGAAGGGAGCTCAGTTTTATAGCTATTCTTTATTTGGGGGTAGCTCATTAAAAATATGTGGCAGAAAGGTGATTTCTTCTTCTTCCTTAGGAAAACAGATGCTTTGATACTTTTTCTTTCAAAAGTACAGGTTCCTTTACAAAAATGACATCTTTCTCTAGGGAAAAATTTGCACATTTAAAACAATCCAGTCACATCTTCAAGTTTCCTTTCCTTGGGTATTTGGTCGTCTCCTGTTTTGTTTTGTTTTTCTTGGTTTCTGATCTAACACTGTCTGATGCTGGCTTGGATTTAACCAGGTGGAGCTCTACATACAGAGAAAAGCATGAGCATGAGAAACATGCTCAGCTTCCCTTTGATATGTGCTTTATTTTTAAAGGCAAAATCAAAGAGGACATAGAGAAACCCCAATCTGCAGGCAAAGCCAGTAATAAGAACTGAGAGATGGCACAGAGATTGAGGAGCACCTATCTCTAACAGTCTCTGACGTGGCACCTCTGGGGGAGAGGGGCTGCTGGAGGCAGGGGCTCTGCAGCCAAAGTGATGGCTTGATACTCCCTACTTCTGTCTCTGTGCGTCTGTCTCTGATACAGAACATGTCAAAATTCTGCAAACTTTTCTCTTGTTTCCTGATCTCCTCCCATCATCCCCTGACACTGGCAACTCTAGAACATTTGTTTGTTTGTTTGTTAGCATCCAGCCCTAATTCTCTACTGGTTTCAATCTAGAATTAGTCAAAATCAGGATATATAACCAGGGAAAATAACAGCTGAGTAATCTTTCCCAGTGGCTGAAATTGTAAGCTATGAAATGTGGAAACTGATGTTTTAAGCTCTTGCAAAGCCTTGTAGGCTAGAGAGGCAGAGCTGGCCTGTGGAAGGGGAGAGACGTGAATGAAGCAGGTGTGCAGAGCGATGCCAGTGCCTGAGATGCAGAGCTGGTTCCTTCCTGGGGCTTAGCCACACCCTTGGCTTTCTGTTCTTCAGAACACCCAGCATCTTTTCAATGTTCAGCAGAAGTCTCCTCTGACTACTCAAGGCAATTTTAACATCTCATTACCCTGCTTTATTTTTCTTCCCAGAACTTATCTATCTCTTCCTGATATTATACTATGTATATATTTGGTTATTGTCAAAATCACCCTAAAAAAGGGAGGGACTTAGCCTGCTGTCTATCCCCGGAATATAGCACAATGCCAGAAATAGTCAGTATTTGCTGATTAAATCGGTGGTTTGAATGAAATTTTTTTTTATTTGAGTCTAAGCCACTTTTAACTGACTTAAATTTCTAGCGAATTAGATTTCTACCTAAATTGCAAGAGTAGTAGCTGAGTTAAAATGCTTAGACAACTAAAAGGACATAGGCCAGGATGGTGGGTAAGACATAGTAGAGGTAAGAGAGAGTATGCTAGAATAAGTAACTGCACAAATCCTGATTGTTTGCCCAATATGCACCAGATTCTAGATCCAGCCAGCATCATCCTACAATAAAAACAGCACCAAACAGTAAACTTCACACCAAAAATATCTAGCATACAGAACCAAAGTAAGATTCTATTTCTGGAAGAAGTGTTGGTTTAATCTGTCTGTTTAAGTGGAAAGTGAAAGCTGGTTGGTGGGAGAAGGGAGTCAAAGCATTGTTATTTATGTCCACACTGTCTTTGCTGGAAAGGATCTTGAACATGGGATCTTCATCAGTGACTTCTGATTTCAGGATCTGGAAGTGATGGAGAAACACGGATAACACCCTTTGCTTAATTATTCAGGGAAGTACATAATGTATTTAAAACACTTTGTCCTGACAGACTGTTAAAAAGTTTATAAAAGAGTTAGCTCATCAATGCAGAAACTTGTGGGTGCCTGCCAATATCTTTCTCTTCTTCTGTGATAGAATCTCCTATTTTTAGCTGGCTACATGGTCATCCACCACAAAGGGCCACGGCCGCCTTCCTCCCTTGTAACCGAGTGTGACCACAGTACTATGTTCTAGATAATAACATGCAAATATTCATAGTAACTCCTGGAAAGTGTACTGGAGAGGAGATAGGAAGGTGCTACGTCCTTTTTCTTTGCCTGGAATAGGACATAATATCTGGAACTCAGGCAGATATTTTGGACCATAATTGGTCTTGAGAATGACAACCTAAACCAAGGTCCCTGACACCTCAGGTCCACAATTACATCTCTGGACTGCCTACCCTGGGAATTTTTCAAGGCAGCGAAATAAATTCCTAATTTCTTTAAACCACTATTGGGTTTTCTGACCTTTGTGACTAAATCAAGTAGAGAAATGTTTTCCTAATAATAGCAAATAAATTAGTTATATTGCCACAATGACTATGTTTATATGAATACTAAAACACATTTTAACAACATATCAAGTTATATAATGGACGTATCATTATAGCTCAGTAACTAAGAATAATTTCAGGAAAGTGGCTGCTTTTCTGTTTAAGGTTCAAAAATAGCATATTTTAAATAGCATATTTTTGTGAAAATCAGTTCAGCAATTTTTTGATGTGATATGTTAACAAATAAAACCACAACTTAACCTGTATAGATTAACTTTATTATATTGTAGTATAGAAATAACATAGCCTTTGAAAGCACATTTACTAAGTTAAAAGTACAAAGTTGACACATTCTTCTGACTATATCACATTAGTATAAATGAAGCTGAAACATAATTTTGTTTCCTGCAAATGAAATAACAGCTAACATTTACTGGGTATTTACCATATGCCAGCTATATCTCTTAAGTGACTTAAATTTGCTGTATCATTTAGTCTTTAAAAAAGTAAACCTTATGAAAAAGAGGCTATTATAAGCTCTAATGTACAAAAGAAGAATTAAGACACAGAGACTTGAAGTAATTTACTGCATCAGAGTTCATGTGTTTTAGGCTAAGACCTAGAAGTGAGCACCAGATGTCAAAATGTACAAGGATAATAGAAACATGTAACCCAGAGAAATGGCAGGCAAATAGCTAGACTATTGATCAGTATGGCAGATAACCAGGACATTTGTGTTGGAGGAAGAGGTAATCATAAAAATATAAATATAATTATTAATATATGAAAGAACTAAGAATTGGCCTAAAAGTTATGTTCTTACCTACTGAACAAGAGAACAGACTCCAAGAGAAGGCAGAGCCCCATATTGTCCCTCATGCTGATCGGCCAGTCCTTACAAACCTCATCAACTTTCACTATGAGTAAAGACTATCAATAACAAAGATAAGCAGAAAACCTTCAATAACCTCCATAGAACAGGAGAAAACTGTCTTCTAATTTAGAAAAGTTAAACAATTAAAAATACAAAGGAATTTCACTTTTAAAAAAGATGATATGGCCAGGAGGCACACTTCTCTCTTACTAAAGCAGGTAGAGAAAAATAGAAAAATTGCAAATATTTTATTGTTTAAAGCACTGAAGACCTGCAGAAGCAAAACATCTAGATGAACTAAAGTTCTAGAAAGGGAAAAACCATTCCAAGGTGAGCTGACAATTGTGAGTCATTTTATTCCCTAGTGGCAATTGGAATGCTGGAAAGAGGTTAATGGCTAGGCTTGATAGAAGCAGTGCAGCTGTACTGGTGAAAAGACATGTGGATCACTTGACAGCCACATGGCTCAGCAAAGGTTTGAAATAGAGAAGAATTCC
The DNA here is from genome assembly GCA_963574655.1 of Perodicticus potto. NCBI lineage: Eukaryota > Metazoa > Chordata > Mammalia > Primates > Lorisidae > Perodicticus > Perodicticus potto. Next base: position 51,868 of record CAUYRH010029545.1, read on the forward strand.
CAAACACATGTTCTGTGTCCACATGTGATATTTGCCAAGTGAGACAAAAGTCTGGGGCAATGGTTGGAAATGCAGGAGAAATCTCTCACAATCTCACATTGCTTTGGAAACAAGGACTCACTATTGTAAAGGACCTGCGACAAACACAAATCATGTCACCCTACAAAATATTTGCCGGGTTATGGGCTGTTTATTACATATGACTAAGCTGTTAAGTTTGAATCTCCAAAGTGCAAGGCAAAAATCTTTTGCGTAATTTAAGGAATGAGGAAATGAAAATATGACATCCTCACCATCTAAAGCAATGGTTCTCAACCTTCCCAAGGCCATGACCCTTTAATATCATTCCTCATGTTGTGGTGACCCCCAACCATAAAATTATTTTTGTTGCTACTGTTACGAATCGTAATATAATTATCTGATATGTAGGATGGTCTTAGGCGACCCCTGTGAAAGGGTTGTTCAACCCCAAAGGGGTCTTGACCCACAGGTTGAGAACCACTAATCTAAAGGCTTAGGTAATTACAATTATTGTAAAGGGACAAAGATGAAGAGTCTGAGCCTAATGAAAACAACAAGTTATCCCCAATCCAACTAAATTTCTAAGAAAGTTGAGTTGATTATTTCCTTATGCTATCTACTTAACAGATGAAAGAAAATATCTATTTGGGAGGAAAATATATGTAAATTTGGAAATACTTAGGAATTAACTTATCCAAAGACATGAAATGTGCATACAATGAAAATTACAAAACATTGAGGAAGTTTAAAAAGGCACAATAAATAGAAAGAATCTCATGTTCATAGAGGGCAAGAATTAATATTTTTAAAGTGTCCATGTTGCCATACTATCCAAAGTAACCTACAGATTCAATGCAATCCCTGTCAAAGTTCCCATGATTTTTTTAAATAAATAGAAAAAAATTCTAAAATTTATTTGAAACCACAAAAGACACCAAATACCATAAGCAATCTTGAGCAAGAATAACCAGGTTGAGAGCGGTCATGCTTCCTGACCCCAAATTACATTATGAAGGTATAATAATCAAAACAATATGCTTTTGACATGAAAACCAACATAAAGACTAATAGAACAGAATGGAGAACACAGAAATAAATATACTTATTTACGGTCAATTATTCTTCAACAAGGGTGGCAAGAACACATAATGTGGAAAGGATGGCTTCTTAAACAAATGTTTTAACTACAATGGTTAAACAAATGGTTTAAATGGAAAAACTGGAAGATAATGAAATAAAATTAAAATCCTATCTTACACTATAATAAAGATAGTAAAATAAATCAAGATAGGATAATGCAAGATAATAAAATAAAATTAAAATATATCTCACACTATATACAAGAATCCACTCAAAATTAATTAAATACTTAAATGTAGACTTGAAACCATAAAACTTGTAGAAGAAAACATAGAGAAAAAACAGTCTTGACATTATTTTTGGCTATTTTTTTTAGATATGACCATAAAGGCATAGGGAACAAAGGCAAAAACAGTTAAGTAGGGTTGTATGTAATATAAAACTAGAAAGTTTCTGCACAGCAAAAGAAATAATCAACAGCATGAAAAGATGAGCTATGTAAAATGATAAAAATGCAATTGCAAGCCACTTACCCAATAAGGGTTCAATATCTAAAATATGTAAGATACTCATACAAGTCAATATCAAAGATACAAATAACCCAATTTAAAAAATAGGCAAAAGATCTAAACAAGCACTTTTCAAAATATAAATTCTAAGTTACTAGATGAAATGGTGCTCCACCTCTCTAATAATTAGAAAAATATAAATTAAAGCCACAGTGAGATATCACCTGACTCCTATAAGAATAGCTGAAAAGAAAAAAAAAGTATTGGAAAAGATGTGAGGAAAAGGAAAGCCTTGTACACTGCTGTTAAGAATGTAATTTAGTACAACCATTATGGAAAATAGTATGGAAGTTCCTTAACGAAACTAAAAATACAACTACCATATGATCCAGGAATCCCACTTAATGTATAATCAGAAGAATTGACATTAGGATTAGAAAAAGATCTCTGCACTTTCATGTTCATTGTACCATTATTCACAATAGCAAAGACATGGAAGCCACCTAAATGCCCTTTAGTGAATGAATGGATAAAGAAAATGTACTGTGTGTGTGTGTGTGTGTGTGTGCGCGCTCACAATGGAATATCATTCAGTCTTAAAAAAAAAAAAAAAATCCTGCCATTTGTGACAGCATGGATGGAACTGGAGAACATTATGCTAAGTAAAATAAGCAAGGCACAGAAATAGAAATACTGCATGATTTCACTTATTTGTGGAATCTAAAATAGCCAAATTCATAGAAGCAGAGGGTAGGATGGTGGTTGCCTGGGGCTGGGAGGAGGAGGATGTGGGATGATGTTGATCAAATGGTACCAAGTTTCTGTTATGCAAGATGAATAATTTATGGAGGCCTAACGTGTAGCAATGTGCATATAGTTAACAACATTGTATTGTACGCTTATAATTTGATAAAAGGATACATGTTACATTAAATCACACACACAATGGAAACTATGTAGAGATAATTAATATGCAAATTGTCTTGATTATGGTGATCATTTCACTATACATATATGTACACATCAAAACATTGTATAAGTATAAAATACTACCCAATCTGTGTTTTGATGATCTCTGAATTCCAGCAAACTATCCAATAATATTGTCTTTGTGTCATAATTTTTTTTTATTATTTGCCTATTCTCTTTGTGGCAAGAATGCAATTATCATCATTAATTATAATCCAAAGGCAAAAAAAAAAAAAAAAGACTGAAGAAAGGACAGAATTGTTCTTTGTCACTAGTATGCTTTGAGATTTACTTTTTGCTTTGGTTAAATCTAGTTGATGGATTTTACTTTTATTATAGTCCTTTAATTCTACAGTAAATAATTCATCTTTTATGATGAAATGTAGTTATGTTTAATAATTCTGTCATTGTCTTTCATTGTAGCTCTGATTCTTAAGACCTTTTGATCCTTAGATTAGGCTTTAGCAAATTTCCTTCAGACGTGCAGACAGACATCTTTCATCAGATGCAGGATTAACCAGAGTTAGCCGTCTTTCAGAGACAGGAACGTCCAGATTTCTGTTTTCTGCAGTGATCTTTTTTCTGTAGATTTAAAGGAGATGGAATATGTGAAATACAGTTAGTTCTTTGACTTAATTTTTCTTTAAAACCTAAGAGAACAGGGAAAATGGGGTCAGAGAGGAAAACTGTGAAAATATTTCTAAAGACTGGAAATACAAAAATAAGGCCCTGAATGTGGAGGAAAATAGAAAAAGTGAGGTGTAAAGGGGAGGGAATGGGGATTTCCTGAGAAATAGTGTCTCCATCTCACTGACACACCTCGCTTCAGTTGGGCTCCCGTGTGACCTCATGCAATTCTCCGGAAGGAATCTTGAAAGGATTACATTTGCCGAGTACGTTCCACAGGCCATGAACTCCTGGGAAACAGCTGTGTGAATCCCTTGTGGTCTAGTCACTTCTTCAAATCATTAACAATTTAAACCTTGTGCATGGAGAACAGTCTTTCACAGATCTTGTCTTGGAAAAGAAAAAGGTTACATTTTAAGTCACTCTAGAGCAGTGGTTCTCAACCTACCTAATGCCATGACAATTCAATACAGTTCCTCATGTTGTGGTGACCCCCAACCATAAAATTATTTTCATTGCTGTAGCCACATCTTTGTAGCAACAAAAATAATTTTATGGTTGGAGGTCACCACAACATAAGGAACTGTATTAAATGGGCACGGCATTAGGAAGGTTGAGAACCACTGCTAGAGGAAAGAAAGTTGTCTTAAAACTTCCACCATCTTGTTGATACCTAGATCTACCAAGTAGAACTGTCTAGGCAGTGTGGTAAGAGTGTACATGTATCATATGCACACACGGACACACTTGCAAACACGCGCAGAAGGTGGCTGTGCAAAAGAGGGCAGGCAGGGCAGAGAGGAACTCCACACAAATTAGAATGGCCTCTGCACTCCCAGTACTTCTGGGTTCCCTGGGCAACCCAAACTGTGATGAGCATCAAGGCAGCAAGGTTTTGTTTTCTCCATGGGCTGAAGATCTGCATGCAAGCCAATAATAAGATATCTTAAGCCTGTCTCAATTTAGACATTTTCAACTAAGATGTAGGGGAGTCAAGAGAAAGATCTTCATCCTTGCCCACTCTTCCAGGAATTTAGATGAGATCAGTACAATGACACCTACACCTGCATCGTGTGAGGAGGAAAGTAGGGTGGGGAGGTACCATGGTGACTAAAGGGAATGTACCAGGATGATGGGATAAATTATTTTGCAAGCAGGGTCCTCTCTCTCAGGTCAGCCATGCTTTCCCTCTATTAGCTCATTCCTCTCAGCTTACAAATTTTAAAAATTCCCTTAAACCTGCCTTGTCTTCTGGTTACAACTCCATTCAGCTCCTCTCCTCTATGGAAAAATAAATACGTAAATACATGAATGCATACATGCCTCTGAGCAAAGGTAAATTCATACATAGGAAAAATTTTAAAGCCTGCAAAGCAAACTTACTGTCTTTGCTTTGTCACCTATTTCTCATCTCCCATTTCTATTTTCTTCACTGTTATGTCATACAAATTTTATTTTAAACAGTTTCAAAGCTAAATATTTATTCTGCAAAAGTTTACTGATTACAGAGTTTATATACAACTCAGCTACTAAGAGAAATTAGGTCCAGTCCATGCCAAGCTTCCACACTAAGAGCCAAAGTGCATGCAGGTCCGTGCACTGTGCAGCTGTGTGTGGGAAGAGACCGCCAGCTCTAAGGATAAACTTCAAAGCCATAAAGAAGTACAATTTGTTTGCACCCTGTTTCAAATGGTATTTGCATATAGTGTACATATTAGGTAATATTTTGTTGTATTGGTATGGTAACTGTGGTAAGCAAAATCTAAATATTACTATCAGAACATTTACAGGTGAATAAAATGATGCTTTATGATACTTTAGAAAAGATGTTTAGACACATGGATGAAAAAAGATCAGAATAGTGATAGTTGATGAATTTTCCTAGCAGAGACATAAGAATTCAATGTACTAAACTCTACTTTGTTGAATGATGAACATTTCTATAATAAAAAAGAAAGAAAGAATGCAAGAAAAAATAAAGTATTAGTTCATTTTTCACCATATGTGAAATATAAATGAAATTTTATATATGCTTTTAATAATAAGTGGCTGAATTCCTACCTGGCAGTTAGTAGCTAGTTCTAAAAGAAATACAAAATACCTATTTAAACGAAGAAGTCAAATTTGCCATACATTATTCAACATAGTGTGTGAGTGCACACGTGTGTAGGGACTAGGAAAATTAAGTGTGCATTTGGTTTCTGAAATATGCACGTCAAGTATTTTTCACCAAAGAACCCATATTAAAAGATGTCTGGTTTGGGATTTTACAATTTGTCATTCTTTAAGGAATTTGTACCTTCTTGGAGACAAGAGCAGCGTCCAGTACAAATATAACATGAGATTCAGGTAGAAGTTTTAATTTTCTAGTGTCCACAGGAAAAAAAAAAAAAAGAGGAGAAGCCAACAGATGAAATTAATTTTAATAATAAAGTTCATTTAATTTGACATATTCAAAATACAATTTTGAGATAATCAATATTAAAAGATCTTAGTGAAGTAATTTACTTTTTTTTTTTCATACAAAATATTTGAAATCTGGTGTGTATCTTACTCTAAGACATTAGAAATACATAGGTCTTGGTCTATATTTTGATTCCATAATATTTGTAGTCAAAAAAGTAGATTCATAGGCCCACGTTGTTTCAAAGATACTTAAGGTTTTTCACCAGCCTAATCAAGTATCAGTTTTTAAATATAAATGAAAATTAATTAAAATTAATAAATAAAAGTAATAATTTTTAGTCTGACCTGCTGCAATTCAAGTGTCTAGTAGCCACCTTGAGTAAGTGGTTTCCACATGGGCCAGTGCAGCTTTCTGGTCTTTGAAACAATGAAAGAGACATTTAGCTAACATCAGTTTATGTGGTTATATTTTAAAATGAAAAAATTAGTGAAGTAAAAAAGTACTTTTGACTTTCCAGTCTTCAAGAAAATTTAATTAACCTATCTTTTATGTAATATTAACCACAAATAATAAAAATGAGATATGAAGATATCCTAATAATAAATACATTGAATTTTTTCTAGCCCTATGAGCTATGGACTAGATTCAGGCTATAAAAACTGATATAGAGCAACTTTGAGCCACAGACATCCTTCTAAAAACAATTGTAGTGACACGTAGATACACTTTGCCAAATGAATTTTATTTTTTCCCACAAGGATGATATCCCTTCTTTGTGTGGCACCCTAGATTATTCTTTTGATGTTTCATGTACCTTTTTATTTACCTATTCTAATTACAACTTCATGTAGCTCTACGTTGAGCCTTTGGATACTTAAAACACTACTGAATTTCAGGACCTTCACATGTCTTTCAATGTGAGTAACTTCTTATGGTGACAACAAAAATTGAATATTTATATAGCATATGGAATATGCCCTGTGCTCACCTAAAAATAATGCATGTTCTCATCTATTTCATCCTCCCAAAACCTCCATGAAGAAGTTATTACTGTATTTTGTCATGTATAGTGTCTTCCCATGTGTAACATGCACCTATGTTTTGGGCCCAAACTTTCAGAAAAAAAATATTTCATTTTAATTTTTCATTTGTATTTGCTTATATTTAGGTACTTGTTTTTTGTATTATAAAGTAACTTTGGCATTTATTTTTTGACATATGGTGGTACAAAACATTGTCCATAATAAATAATTACAAAACACAAGAACAGATACAAGGCACAAGAAATTTTATGTACTGATAACAAATTTTACCCATCATAGAAGACCAAGAGCTCTTTATCACTATCAATATCAGAAGGGTCATCTTCTTCAATTCCTACATTACCAATCTCTTCTGAAGAGTCACTTTCCTCATCCTGGTAAATTTAATCATCCTCCTTTACATTAGTAGCGTTGCTGAGGCCACCTTTTAAAAATAATTTCATAACCACTTCTTTCTTGACACCGTTCCATGATCTCAGGATCCAATCACAAACCTGAGCCATGGAATGCTTTCGTGATTCAGCCTGTGTTAAATCATTACCAGATGACTGCATCCACAACATCCACTCTTTCTTCATTTAGGACTGTAAAGGGCTTGTTTACTGGTACATAAAAAGGTTGCTGTTAGCTGGTTAGCCCACCACGTGTCATCGCAAGTAGAGTTCTCAAGCCTTTAGCACATTGAATAACATGGGCTTTGAAGTGATAAAAAACAAGCAAAGCTGTTCCTGTTTTTCTAAGTAATCATCCAGGCCTTCATGACCAGAATTTGTTAGACCAGGTTTTCATGCCATCTCCATTCATACATTCTTTTTCATGCACATGGACAATAATGTGGAATCTTTTCTTTCGAAAATATTTTTCTTTTAAAGATGATCATAGGTGGTAGCTTTGTCCCATCTACACAATAGGCTAGAACAATAGTGAAATGTGTTTTGTCATGTCTACTAGTTGTAATAGCCGCCATCTTTGCTCCTTTGACATCTATAGTTTTGTCAGATAGCACATCAAATGTGAGTGGGACTACATCCATATCAGTGATTTGGACAGCTCAAAGTTGTAAGTCTTTCATTGTAAGAATGAAATTCCAAAACTTGATTCTCATAGGCAGCTGGAAATTTGGGGACCAAGTTTTATTCATGTTCTCCATCTCAAAATTTCTTTCCTCATAAAGTGAAACATCATTTAGGTGTCCCTGACAGATCATCAGGGTTTTTTTCTCATTGAATCCTCTTCTTATGGCCTGTTGATCAAAACAGAAATCCCAGTTTGACAGTTCTCCAGAATCCAGACCCTCACCGCCTACTTGACCTCTGGCCATTTTGGAGGTTTCCCCTTACCTTGCTTTCCTCTGTCTTGGCATCTGAAGAAACATTCCTTCTTGTTGCCTCCACAATCTGCCATGTATAATGTGTTCCCATGTATAACATACACCCATGTTTGGGGGCCAAACTTTCAGAAAAAAAAATTTCAGTTTAATTTGTAATTGTATATATTTAGGTACTTGTGGGAGGAGATCCAAGGTGTCTCTTGGCAGCTCTGCTGTCAAACTCGTATGTGTATTTAATAACTATTAGCTTAAAGCATGCAGTGTATGAAAACCATTTCATTATTTTCCACGGGATATTCCAATAGCTTTTGTAAATATATCCAATAGATTGCTAGCTACTGCCTAAAGTGCACAAAGAATCAACACGTTGTACCCCACACGTGAATAAAAGCATTCGTGATATATGTGTATATGACTTAATAAAAGGAAAAAAAATGAAGTGCACAAAGGGAAATACATCATTCTTTGTTAGCCAAAAATGCCTTTTGTTGTGAGTTCAACAAAACAAATTACCAAATTCCAGGGTATTATTTTGCATGTGGATATTGTTATTGCTTTCTAGAGTTATACTTTTAAAGCATAAGCATAAATAAAAGACTTAAAAACATTTATATAGATCCTGAATTAGTACTACCAATACATAATGTGCATTCTTATTTTTCCCAAAAAAATTTGGGCAAAAGTACACTTTGTACATGACAAAATAAGGTATTATCTTGTTCATTTTACACATGTGGGAACTATAGCACAGAGAGGCAAGGAAAATCAGTCACTCAGCTTTGCACAGCAGGAAGTGGTGATGATGATATATAAATCCAGGAGTCTAGTCTCAGAGTCCATGTTCTTCCACCGCTCTCTGCTGCCTCACTTAAGTTCCTTGGCCTAACTTCTTAACCATGACATCCTACAGTCAGTTTTTTTTCTTTGGAATAACATTTCGTGGTCTCATAGTGTCAGGAAACACACACAGATCTTGTTCATCTGCCCTGTGTCTTAAGGCTATGTAGGGTGTTTGAAGCTAAGCTTCCTCAGTCAAGCTGCCTCACAGAGGTATTGGTGGCCACCAGTTTGAGGGCTGGCCATCAACCACATGAGCAACAAAAGTAATGCTCATGGCACTGGGAACTCGAACTCTGTTGTTAGGAGTTTTACTCTAATACCAAGTTTTGGATGAAACTTGCCCGCCTATGAACCACAATGTCCCTATATCTATAAGTACCTTGAGTATGAGTCACCCTGAAAGTAACCTATCGCCCAATGGCAGTTTACCTGTCATCAAGAAATCTCTATTTGCCCTTCTTGTAACAGATTGTCTATGTTAGTTACTTTTTTAGAAATTGTCTCTTAATATATCTATATGGAGGCATACCTTTTCCATTACTCATAAATCCTATGCCAAAGATTTTTGTTTGCTTGAACTGAAGAAAAAATTGAGATGAGCTTTTTATTTCCCCTCAAATTTTGAGAAGCAGTAAATAATCAACTTTTTTTTCCTGATAACACAGAAAAAAATCTAGAAGCTTTTAGAAAGGTCTTTTTCTGTCATTATGTGCTTTTTAGTTGTTTTTTGATGCTAAATTCCTTTAAATATCAACATAAATCAATATATTTTTTTCAGAATCACAAAAACATTTATACAATGAACTACACTAAACAGGGTTCAAGGGAAACTAAAACAACTATGAGAAATACAATTTGTCATAGTATCAAATTCCACCTATACTTTGGGGGGGGGAAATACCTGATTCCAATGACAATCATTTTATCTTCTGATAGTCAATAGGGCTTTCATTCTCCTTGGGGTGCTGAAATACAGCTGGAGAAAAGGCTCTTTGAACATAGTTTCTTTCTACAATTTTCTTTCTTTCTTTCTTTCTTTCTTTCTTTCTTTCTTTCTTTCTTTCTTTTTTTTTTTTTTGAGTTGCTTAGTGCCACTCTAAGAGAAAACTCTGTTTACTGTGGATAATTGTTTCTTTTTTGTTGTTGTTGCATTTAGTGTTTCTGACTTCCCAGCTTTAATGAGCTTACAGTTTACATTCCTAGGCATAGGAAATGGGGGTTCCACATTTAGTCCCAAGAGCAAAGAGAAGGAGACACCAAGGCACAGGTGTATGCTCAGCAGATGTCCAGCCTTTTTGGCTATTGGAGCCTCCGGTGGGGGTCGGAGGTCCCCCTCCTTGCCAGTCATCGAGCCCGCTGGTTCTTCAGCTGGCTGCCACAGCACCGACACCACCAAGGAGGAGTCGCCAGCTCTGCCAGCTCCGCTGAGCTGGCCAGGGCGCCAAATGTCCTGCATCAATTCTCCCACTCCAAGTAGAAACCCCAACTGCTGTTAGGGAAAAGGAGTGAACTCAATCTAACTGCTTCCTGCTGAATCGGACGATGATAGAAGGGGGCAGTTAGGGTTTCTCAGGAGGGAGAGTGATACAGGGGTTCATGGACTGGAACCATCTTTATTGCATGTGGCTTGATGACATTTAAGTGTAGGTGGTCTGTGGTTGGTTGTCTTCACTGTCTGCCTCCGTTGAAGATGGAGGGTTCCAGGATTTTACTCATGAATGATGTATGCAGGAATTGACTCCTATAACTTCAACAGCTGTAGAAGAAGACAAGATAACAGGAAAGGGGACTTCCCAAGTTGGGGTTAGGGAAGGTGAATTAGAGGAAAGAGTTTTGACTAGACTCTAGACATGACTAGATCTCCAGGAGGGAAAAGTTCCTGTTCTAGTTAGTATGTCCCTCCCCAAAAGAGGAGCAGCACTTTCAGGCATGATTAGGGAGGCATGAGAGAACAGCAAGTCATTCCAATTGCAGCTTAAAGGCTGGGAGAAAAATTTGGTAACTGGCTTTCCAGACACCCCCTGTATAGTTATGGATTTGGGTGATAAAAGACCAGGGCTAGAGAGGAGGACAGAAAAGGTTGCTCCAGGGTTCAAAAGAAATTTTATCTCCTGGTGCTCCACTATAAGGCAAAAATGGGACTCTTGAGGGGTGATAACACAAGCTGGAGCCATGAGAATTTGGCCTAGGCACCCTCAGTTCAGTTTGGGCTCTGATGGGGTAACTGTCCCAGGAGGCCTTCACCTCTGGGGACAGGCCACCCTCCAGTGGTCACCCTTGCATTCTGGACAGGGGCAAGGTAGCTTGTCCAGCCAGTGGTGCTGCTAGGGGCAGTCTTTTCTA